>JABASP010003032.1:0-16153 GCA_019776565.1 Sminthurinus signatus | reverse complement strand
TGATTTCAACATGTACCGTAACAAGTCTGAATATGACTGAATATAAGCATCAGAGCAAAAATACGATAAAATCTGTGCTATTACTTACTGTATTTTTTGTATCATATTATACAAAATACAAGATACAAAATACGTATTGAAAATTGGTGATGTTTCTTTTTCCATTTGAAAACATTCATGAGCAAACAGGTATACATGTATGCATTCATATATTAAAAACATGTGCATATTGCACACATTTCTGTAGCAGTACAGTACAGAAGGTACAAGTAATTGGACATTGTAGTCGGCAAAACGAAGACATTTTCAAAAGAAGATTTTTGGATCGTTAGAGCGAGAACGACTCTCAATTTTCAACTTGTTCCGTTTTTCACACAACAAGGTCTAATAGTTTAAAAAAGAATAATAATTTTAAAATTTTTGTCCTTTCGTCTTTCGGCTTCTACATTCTAGACCAAGCGTCAAATAATGAATAAATTGCATGAAAGTCTACCTCTGAAATCTGAAAGGGAGAGGAGCGACAAGCGACAAATTTTTTACATAATGAATTATGATAAGGATGAAACGAAACAAAAACTGGGCCTTACACTTTCTTTATCCACAATTTGCATATCACATTTCGTGAGTGTACAGTGTACTGTATGCATTTATGTCTCGTATATTCTGTTCATATGTACATCATATTGTTTGATAATGATAATGATGTGAGTGTATGTGTGGGTGTCCTTTCTTACTTGTCAAAAGTTGTCACATGTCACGTGCATAATATAATGCACACACATCTCATATTATATAACACAGTGTAACAGAGTGTGCTTAAAGTAAAAATGGTTAAAATTATACCAAATTACCCTGCTTATAATTTTCTCTAATAGTCCATGTACAATATGCATACTCTTACAATAATGATTGGCGAACAAAACGGACAAAAGATGAACATCATCGTCAATCGTCATCTTTTGAACCCTGTAAATTTCTCATTTATTTCCCATTCAAAACGAGGAGGACATGCTGATTAACAAGATACTATAGTTGAAATAACTCGTCAAAATTCAAAGTACAAAATACCATTTATTGAAAATAGAATCCCACAGTCATTGCTCAAAAAAAAATCTTCCGCAATATTATATAATTTATTCCCTATTAAATTAAGCTATTACGTATGTATTACTATTATGTCAGACGGCCACAAAAGTTGCAATCCGGAAATAGTAAATATATAGAGAATCATTGTAGAAAATGAGACTTTTCACTTCTGGTGCAATTTACATATGTTTAACGTTTAATCTTCTGTCCTGGGTCCTGACTTAGCAAATACATAGGTGAAAGAGTCAAATTGAAAATTTGACGGAATAATTTATTATTAACCTGTTTATAAATGAAGATGACACACACCTCAGACCTCAGACCAAAGACACATACAATATGTATACACATGTACAAAAAGAGACTGTAAAAATGTCGACAAGATGGGAAAAATGTGTCAAACCTGGGAATATTTTTCATCCTACATACATAAGCTTTTGTAAGCCATGCAATGATCATAGATTTGACGCTAATATTCTGATTATGATTATGTATGCGTGTAGTTTTGTATAGAATGGAGCATGTAACATGTGGATGAACTCCATCCAAAAAATGTACTCACTTTTTGTACAAAAATGGGGTTGCAAACATGAAATAAACAAGTCGAAATTCAACTGACAGAAAAAAGTTTGAAGTAAAGACGGTAACTCCTTTTTATACCAATTTTTAAATGAAGTATCAACACCTTCTAATTTTTTTTGAGGAAAACGAGTTAACTTAAAACTTAGTTAAGAACAAACTGAATAAACGTGTTTCATCTAGTTAGTTAAAACCTTTGCAGAATATTAAAGTTTTTGAACAAATAGATACTTTATTTACGAGTTTACTTTAAAAGTAAACATAAGTAGTACATACATTATGTTGAGTCGCACATGGTTCTGATTTTTGATTCATTGAACAAAAGCAGTTGGATTTCCTTTAAGTAAACAAATACAAAACAAAATGTAAACATAGTCTGTGTACTGTGTAGTCACACAGTTAAAAATGAATGTCCTTGCCATTTCGGACTTGTGAGTAAATCATTGATTTGAGTCACAAAAATAAACCCAACTTAATTCACAATGAAGGTGACAGTTGTAATAATAATAATAATAATGATAATAGCGTGACAATGATATAGTTGTTTCTCTCCATTGTATAAATGAAATATATAAATGTGTATTGTATATTATTGTGTACGCCAGCTTCAAGATTTTCTTTCTCAAAGCTCAAAAGTAAATTGAAGAATGATCTAAACTAAACTTGTCAAAAACTTATATTATTATATAGTGCAAGTTTACTTGTCCACACTTTAAGTGGAAGATTTTTTCTCAATATATTTTATTTTTATTGTAGTTTGGATCATCGTAACATCGTGAACCAGTTGTAATGTTCCATATAATGCCAATTTACAGTTTATTTCATGTTTTATTGCAGAACGAACAACAAAAATAATAAATAATACTCTACATGTATCTATGTATGTATGGATGATGGCGATTTGTGTTGATGTAAACATAAAACGTAGATAACTCATGTACAATAGTAACAGCTACAGTTACAGTGGAATGGAGTGGATATAGAATAAAATAAAATAAAATGTAATTGATTGGAGATGAGAATGTCATTGTGTGGATGTACTTGGTACTTGGTTATTTGAGACCGATATGAGAGTATAAAGATTTACGACTGCTAATGTTCTTTTGTAAAGTGTATGTAGTATGTACAACGTACAACGTACGTAAACTTCAAACTACATAATATGATGTGCTGATGTGCACGGTCAATCTTGTTCTTTTTCTCTCCCTGATCTCTTTCGCTCATTTTCGCTCTGTCTTTTTATTTTTACTTATTTACGTACATGTATACATGTACAATGTACATTTCTTTCCACTTGTGCAATCTTGTGACTAATCTCAAGTACAAGTTTGATCATGATCAAAAATCGAAATCAAAATCAAAACCAAAACGGTTTGTTTTTAAGGTCCTTGCATGTCATCTGTACATCTACACATCTGTACATTGTGCTGACAAAAGATTGCACAATCGGATAGGAATGTGAAAAAGGAGATGCGTACGACTAAACGCATACTTTTCAATAATCCGTTATTGTTTATTTGTTAATTTTTAATTCATCCACACACGCATACATTTCTACATGGATTTGCAAGTGAGCACGCAGTTTTTATATGAAATTACGTCGTATATCGTATGTAGTATGAATATAATAAACTGCAACAAGTCAAAAGATAAAAGATAAAAAAGATTAACAAATTTGATTCAACATATGTTAATCAATAAAACTACATGCATCTACAAAAGTATCGACACAAGTTAATTACAAGAATTATGATGAAAAACCAACAACCAACAAGATTACTTGGAGAACAAAACAAAAGACATATTAAATCAAGTATTATACAATTATACAATATTATACAATAATAATTAGCTTGTACCTACATAAAACATAAAACCTCCCTGACTTTTGGTAGCCTGACGACTTATGACTTGTGACTTATGAGTGACCCGTCAGAGTACAGAGTGAGACATGTGTACATTTTCTTCTGTAGAAATCGTGCTCAAAGTAAGATGTTCGTGGAAAAATCACATGTGTGTGCATTTAGTATTTATTGTACCAATCACTCGTAGATTTTTTGATATTGTATAGTTGCTGTCGAATTCATCTTTGGGAAGGGGAAATGAAATAAATGTATGTATAATATATACATGTGTACATACATGTATTCAAATATCATATTTGTATGTGATCTAAGAGCTGAGAAAAATAGAAATAGAGAGATAGAGAGAACAGGGAGAGATCAAAAGATAAAAACGAAAGACACTCACTCACTCAGTTACAGTAAAAGCAAAGAGTAAAGAGTATCACTTGTTTATAAAGTTACAAAGACTAGTCACAGTTACATCTCAATCTCCGGTGGAGGTGAAATAGATTTGATTAGATATCGTATATGTACAGAGTACAGATGATTCATCTGTCAGCATCTTTATTCCTTTTTTTTCTGATCAAGCCTTGTTTTCGTGACTCGAATGTCCTTGCTATTCTTTTTCAACTTCATCTTCATCCTCTACTCTCGTTTCACTCCCATTCTTCTCCTGCTTCATCTTCTGATTTCTGATTCCTTTTCCATCAACCATCAACTCTACAAATGTAAAATGTAACCATGTGTGATTGAGGCTACACATGCAACATTCATGTAATACAGATCTAATACAATGTGAGGGAATTGTTCATATGTAGAGACAAGAGAATCCTTTCATACTTCCAAAATAAACCTAACTGTGTATACTTGCACATGGTTTATATATGATGCTCATCAACTCATACACATATCATTGAACATATTATACTGGACTGTCTACCTTTTTTTGTACACATATACACACTACATTTTCTGTGTATCCTATTTGGCTCCTCAGTTAAGAGACAAATAAAATAATTATGTATCCATATACTTTTCATTATACAACTTATAACGTAACTACTGCTGCCGTTTCTACGAATTTTCACTGCCGATTTACGTTTCAATCTTCGATTGACGAATGTCTAAATCTCAAGTCTAGAGTCTAGAGTCTCAAGGGCTATAAAATTAATAATAATCAAAGCACAAAGCATACGCCACAAATGTATTTTGGCTTTAATTCTCTGAATAATAAGATGACATTTAACTTAGTCCTTCTTGCACATGTACATACACACATACACAAACAATCTCATTAACTCTATAACACAATTCATTGACATTTAAATCAATTCATTCTGGACTCCATACACGACTATACAAACTCCACCTCATAATAAAAAGCTGAGTTAAAGAGCTCTTGAACTAATTCGATAATAAATAGTTAGTTTTCCCTGGAATTACCTAAGAAATGCATACATAATACGTACTACATATTGCATACTATGAGCGATATTACTAGAAGGAAACAAAGGGTGCGTGATTTAAGACAAATGAGGTAACACTTTTACCTATGATTTTTTTAAGTGCTAGAAAACTTGATAATAGCTCTGTATCTAAGCCTTATATTTTATATTTTGTGTTTAAGATCCATTGAAAATTGAAATATTTAATATAATTATACATAGAACATGCATACATTGGTTATTTACGGATATTATTTTTCGACAAGTTTAAGTGAAGTAGATTAAAAAAAAAGAATGCAAAGTACAGTACTAAAATATAATACATTACATAAGTGTACACAATACAGATTACAGGTGATGATACGCACGAACCTAGCATATGTATTATGTACATGTGTGTCTGAAAGAATATTCTTCTTCTCTATGGCTGTAAAATGAATATTAATGTTATAATTTTATAGTCATATAGTTTATAGTTGCTCTTGTGCCTGCTTTATAGGGTGCTACAATGCAGTTTAAGAGATGGATGAGGCCACAGACCTAAAGACTGCATTAAGCATTAAATAATAATACTCTGATCATTAAAACTTTTTAATGGAACTACTGAGGCTAAATGCAGACTAGCACTGTAATAATAAGAAATATGTAATAATATGTAACCTTGTCTTCATCTATCTATATTATATTTTGCTGTTTGTCTCTTCATTACGCTATTACGAGCATGTTGAGTTGTTTTGGACACAAAAGCTCATTAAAATTATTGTTTTCAGTTAAAATTATCAATGTGCTTTTCAATGAAAAGTATAGAATATAGAATGTAGAAGCACGTGTAAAAAGAGAGATGGAGAATCGAAAAAAAACATGTTTGTTCTATCGACATTGTCAAAAAAGGAGCCGTATTGAATCGCTTAGGAGGTTTAATTCAGTTTTGTGATTTTTCAATGAATGCCCCGGCATATAAAGTAAAAGGTACATGTGTGGAGATTTTGTCTTGTATTACATTAATACAAATTCCCTGCGAAAGTCTTAACTACAAAAAGTCAAAGAAGAAAGATTGAAAGCAGTTTTGCAATTTGCATAAAGATTAAAAGTAGGAAACATTCGTCTGAACATCAGCAATGAGCATGTCCGCAACTAATATTTGCTTCCCACTAATGCTAATCTTATACACTAGTTTCCATGTTACTATTAAAATAGATGAATCGATGAAGTTGCTCTTCAAAAATAAAAGAAGAATCGGTCAGAATACTGAAGCTATTTGACCCTGGAAATCGTGTATTTAATTTCAAAACTATATAATATATAAAATGTTTCCCTCTTCGCATGCATTTTTCATCTTATTATTGTGTTTGTATTTTATGTTTTCTGCAGAACTGCAGCACAATAATTGCATGATACAGATCAGTAGCCAATGACAAAACTACCATTAACACTGCAGTTCTACTATCCACTACACACTTAACACTGCATTAACTGCATAGAATATTGAATGTTGTATATTGTACATGGCAAAAATATCATGGATTGTAATCGAATATTATATCGCTAAAAGATCTTTTGATATATAATGTAGATTAACTTATACTGCCCATCACCAGCTTATGATTTGACTTTAAAGTGTTATTTAATAGCTACAAAAAGTAAATTACATTGCGTTTTACTGATGAACACTTGAACATGAACTCCATTTTTTTAAAAGCTGCAATGAGTGCATCTCTGTCATTTACCATGCACCATGCAGGTCACATCAATTTCATTTATTGAAATGTCAGTATCATTATGTATGTATATTGTACATAGATATTTTACCTTTAAGACTCTCATTACAACATATTAAATTTTTATAAAAGTTGTATCTTATATTAACACTAAACAGCTTTACACAAATGAGTATGCATGACCATTGACAATGTGCACCTTCACCAGTAACTGATTACTGATGACTGATAACAATCAGTACATTAACTGTGTGCACCAATTTCAATTTCATTTACCGATCTACATCACCGTTTGAGAGCGGTTAGAGAATATATAAAGAAAAAGCAAAAAAAAACCTTCGCAAAATTTTGTATTTTCATACTTCTCCAAAGTTCATAGTTCAGTTTATGCATAATATAGTTGATAGTTGACGTGCTCACATGTATTTCAGAGCCCAAAGCTTCCATTCGAATTTCGAGTGGAGGTTTTTTTCATGCTGTATCAAAAATTTTATCATTACTTAATATACTTAGTAGAGGATCTCAACATACGTGTGTATAAAGGTAGTATTGGTGGAAGATACCAAGAAACAAGATGAACAACACATTTGCATTATTTAGTACTATTTGTCTTCTTGTCTTGAGGCTTGAGAAATGAAATGTCAGAGAAATAGTTGGCATTTGATCTTATTTCAGATGAAGACTCATTATACATACATTTGATATTTTTGATGAGAATGAAAATGTTGAAATCAAGATCAAAAACATACAAGTATATGTAATATGTAATATGCAGAGAGAGAGAGAGAGAGTAGAAAGGTAGAGTTAGAGTTTAGACTTGTGAGGTTTTCCTATACATCACTTTTTTCCTCGTTGTTGGCTAGCAAAGATCAAAGAAAGTTTCATTGAGAATAGCATGACCTTTTTGCCACAGGCCAGAAGATTTCTGTATATTTCTACTCCTCTGTATTACGTAAACTTATCAGAGATCAAGTCGTAAAATATTTTTCAAATTATATAATCACGCAAGTACAAAAGAGACTCTTTATTCTGTACTCTTTACTAATCACTTCTACGAACTACGAAGAAGTAATTTTTACTCATAGGTAAAAACATGTCATAAATATATGCATACCATGTGCCTCCACAGTTGTCATTTCCTATATATGTGAAATTGTTTTTAAATGCATAATGGACATACAAAAGAGCTCCAATAAAAACTAAAAACATTCCCAACATTTAAACTTCCTTAATGCCCATGTCATGTAAATGTAATATGTAATATTTAGAATTTAGATTGACATTAAAAGAACATGACCAAGTCCTAAAACCTAAAAGGCATGTCACACAAAAAGCATTTCAGGGTTAAAAAAAGTCTATTCTATTTAATTCCTTATGACCACGGTAAACATCTATTACACCTAATACTACTGTGAGTTCTCCAAAAAAGATTACACACACATAGAGAGAGTAGAACATTTTCACTTTCATTCTACCTCCATTTCTGTTTGGAAATAATAACAATTGAAGTGGTACAGGATTTACTAAATATGTAGAGTAAGTCAAGAAGCGTTACAGGATTTTTTAATTTTACAGATACTTATTTGTTATTTACTATTTACAATGAAAACTGTTTACAACACATGGCTAAAAATTGTGAATTTGTCTCATCAGCTTCATCGACCTTCCTCCTGATATATGGTAAATGATCATATCAATAACGACTCATAGTCTAAAGTCTACTGTCTATATAGATTATAGATACAATGAGTCCAAAAATAAATAGCAGTAAAAGATCCATATACTTGGAGCTTGAAGCCCAAGAGTAGTAGTACGATATATTATGTACTATCCATATCTGTATGAATGTGGTCATCAGACATCATCGTAAAAGTGCATTGAAAACTTTATTACATTGAAGATGAAGCACCGTGTGAATTTATCCATATTTTATCCGAGAAGGCTGAGAATTTTCCTCGTTAATGTTATAGCATTAAAATATTACATAACCTTAGCTCCTAATAAATACTACATGAGCTACCTAAGCATATGACTGTATCAATGTATCAATAGGACATTGTTCCGAAATTCACAAAACTCTTTTCAATAATAATTCTTATCAAAGGTTCGGAAACCCTTCAGGATTTTTTTTAAAAAAATCTTTCTTCTTCTTCTTCTTCCACGATATATAATAATTCATAGTAATTATAAGGACAAATGTACAAATGAATTCACAAAACAATTTAGTAGCAGTGTTTTCAATTGTAATTGTAAAATTTTATAACGAATCAAAGACTTTTAGGCATTGATAGATTCTCCGTCTTCAAAACATACTTCTCAGATTTATGTGTACTTACTACTTACATGTGTGTACATTGTACATAATATTTTGCTACTGTGTGTATTTTGAAAACGTTCGTATATATGTTTGAAACTATACTAGACAGCACAATTAAACAAAGGGTACAATTTTGTAGCCCTCATGCTCGTTACTCGTGCTGATCACAAAGGTAAATCCCAGTATAAAGTACAAAGCCAAATAAATGGTCTCTACTTTACTAGTTTATAATTTGAGTAGGATCTTGAATGTAAGTGAAACACTGCACTGAACTGAAGGCATTGATAAACAATAGTACATGAGTATACTATATATTAAAAGTCTACAGTAGGTAAAAGGATGAAATAGAGAGGAATTCACTATATGCACAAAGTATTAAATATGCAGTAGTGTTGTTATGAGTGCACATTGACTTTGATTCTGAAATAGTAAGCTTTTGTGGCTTTTGTAATTTTCCCGATACTTTCGTAGCATACTAATCAGATGTTCGTAGCTTGTATACATAATATGATAATAATAATAACACATGTGATGAGACTTGATACTTATACTTGTTATGGCAAAGCTATATTTTTACATGCATAATATGTCTAATGTCTACCACATGCATGTATAAGATTCAACAAGTTTAAGAACATCATGTTGCACTAAGTCATTATTATTTCACTGTATTCACTGTAAACTGTAAATAGTAAATACTGAAAGTATAGATGGAGAGAAGTTTGTACTTTATTTTCCTTTGAACTATATAATCCATATAATATATAATTTTATTTACTATTGTTTCTACCCGCTCTTCATTTTCTAACCGTCTCGCTACAGAGAATTATAGTGATTATAATTCAATTTCTCAATAGAGCCTGAGCAATAAATATCTAAATTTTTCGAGAGACTCGAGACTTGAGACTAAATACAATATTTATGAGAGTACACAGACAAAGTACACACAATATGAGAATGATCAAAAAAAGTCATAAGAGAACAAACAAAAACAAACACTAAAACAAAAGGAAAACTAATCGAGACGAAAGCTACTTATCTTTTTTTCCTTGTACTGACCAAAGCAACTATTTCTATTCTTTCAAGTAAATTTAATGTCAATGTAAGTCTTATATTTACGGTTTCAAAATTTCACACAACCAACAAACACAATGTTTACATTTGTTTGTAGCTCTAAGCTTCTGCCTAAGCTTCTTTGTTAAATTACTCATACAGTCATATATACTGCATATCTCACAGTATTATTATTATTCTCTATATTTTCCCACTTTTTTCCATAGTACATAGTACACGTAGTTATGCATCTTGCTAAGGATACAAGATGCATACAAGTACACAAGAAAAATTCGTAGAGTCTAAACTTTATTGTCTTTTCTACATTCCATTACGTGATCCGTATAACTGTATTGCAAGTTTATAAATCTAGTGACAGGTATAAGTAAAATATGTACAGTAAGAATTGTTACGAAATCCATAAGAAAAAGATGCAATTTTGTTTTGTTTTGTAAATATTTCAACCAATTGAACAATTTAATTAAAGATTATATACAGCTTGTTTGCTGGAAACATTCATATATATACATATTTATGTAAATGATTATTTGATAGATATAGTTGTGTTCATGCTTTTCAGGTTTATTAGAATTAGAATATCAAATAAAAAGATGGTAATTGGGACTTGTAATATAAGTAATTTGACACATTCTGAAGCCTTTACTTTTTACTTATACAAAGAGCAAGAAAAGCTTTGGCATAAACGAGGTGTTATGATACCTTACAGAAAAATTCCCTGACATTTGAAGAAAATCATATATATGCATTTTATATTCGTATGTAAAAGGAGAAAAAAGATTGATAATGCAGTTCAGATTAACATTAATACACAATGCCTGTAAATACGTACTGATTTATGTCATACAATATATTTTACTTATGACACTATACAATTTCCCTACATAGTCAAAAAAGTATGCGACAGATTAAATACAACAGAACGATCCATTTACTATTCTGACGCCTGGTCATTTATTTGCATTCTGGATTAAATATACGTTTGAATAATCTGCAATCTCTACTGCTTACACAGATGTTATACTATACATTATACATGCATTCCATAAGAATCTTAATGTCACATAAATTTGAACATGAAAAAGTGAAAAATTCTGGATTTCAACGGTTTTTCGTTTCACCATTCACCATACAACAGTAGAGTATGTAACTTAGGAATACGTGAAACTTTTAATTATGTCAATAATTTTTGCACTTAGAAATGGCTAATAATAATAATAACTAATAACTAATACATCTGACTAATCGCTAGTGATATCATCATAGTAATTACACCTGTTGCCCTCTTTAATGAAGGATAAAGGATTCTAATCATCTATACAATCAACCTCAAAATTTTGGTACTTGAAATTCAACATTCAACACTCAACGCACGTAAATATAAACATCATTTTCCTATGTACATTAAAAATAAGGGATTTTGGATGTTACATTTCAAACTACATATTATATTATGCTCTTCTTCCTTTCCCATGCGATTATTTTTGTCTACACTTTTCATTTCATTTCCTCTTTGACTTAGTTTTGCTCTTGAACATGTATGTATGTATAGCGGATATACATGTATTTACATTTTTTACAAACATCGAGTCTCAAGTTATAAATCTAAAAGCAGAAGGTAGTATGTATTACGATAATATACGGATAACGGACGTTATGCGGAAGGGAAAGATATGTATGGTAGATATTTTACACATATAAAATATGCATATTCAATGTAGTTGTAGTAGTGACATAATAGTAAAAATTGTGTTCTTCAATGTTTTTCTTACATTTGTATAATGTATATATTTTATCAAATTTAAAATAGCACAAACTGACTATACAAAAATACCTGTGACACATATTTTTTTTGTTATCTTTTGTATGATTTTTTTTCCTTTTAAATTTTACATCGGAAGCACATCTATATTAATTCTTCCTACAATGTATCTACATACGTGAATACACGCGTGTAAATGGGAAGAAGTTGTTTCTGTAGATTACTATTATTATTATTATTGTTATTATGCGTCATATTCAATAGCAATCATTATGA
The DNA here is from genome assembly GCA_019776565.1 of Sminthurinus signatus. Classification (NCBI taxonomy): domain Eukaryota; kingdom Metazoa; phylum Arthropoda; class Collembola; order Symphypleona; family Katiannidae; genus Sminthurinus; species Sminthurinus signatus. The sequence goes on along the minus strand of JABASP010003032.1, from coordinate 4,055 downwards.
TTTAAATCTACATCATCTACATATTGTAAGAAATAGTAGCACAGAAAAAAAAGAGAATTAAAAAGGAAGCCAAGTCTTATTACGTATACTTATCTACATGACTCTTTTATGCATGCGTTTTTTCTATTCTTTCCGTTTGTTATTATTATTTTTTTACAAATAGCAAATAATACTTGAATCGTATATTTGCTTTGTCGTTTCTTCCATGTTCTAAAAACTTCAAGTTATTATTCGTATCTACATGCATTACAAAGGAGTAAGACTGTTATAAGCTCTCAGATAGATGAGGGGAAGACGAATATTTGTTGCATAATCGTATGTGGATGTGTGTGTCCATCCATACATCTATGTTTACCTATTACCTATGCTCAAGACTCAAGAGTATGTTCTTGTATGTGTACTTTATAACAAAACCAACTCATACAAATCCAGTGAGGATAACAAAAATAGCCCTAATAATAAAAATGTTTGAATTTTTTATTTTGTATAATTGACTTAAATTCAGATGACGGTAATAATGACGAGGTAGAGGCGAGTAGTGATAAGGAACAAAATAAAGAGGAATATTTACTGAAGAACTGATGAAAGAAGATAACATGAAATATACAAATAGAATTTGTATTCTTTAGCCAAGCTATACAACATTATGCATGTTACATCTTCATCGTATATTCTTTTCCACATACACGTTGTATTTGTATTTTGTATGTGTGTTGTGTGTTCAAAAAAAAAGATGAACAATCGAATTCGTGATACACTTCTTTTCTTCAAGAGCCAATTTATTTACGGTCCACTTGGCGAAAGTATGTGCTTTCTCATAGTGCATGTGTGCGGTACAAGTATGCATGAATACATGTATTATGTATTTAATCATAATTTGTAGTTACACACGTACCAAATTTGATAACTTTTCATAAAATTCTATTTTTGTGAACAGATTGTACACAACGTTTGAATAGTAAACAGGCTTTTGCTCTCCTGCATATCATCATTTATTTATTAAGTAATAATGTCCAAATGTATAAAATTGCACTCTGTGTTATATATTTACATAGCTTGTATTTTTTATTGTATATTGTATACTTTGTTAATGTAGGCAAATGTGTTGTGTATTTACTAACACATGTCTCTTTTCTCTATGAACGAATGTTTATTTTTCTTATTATAGTTGTAAAAAGGTAAATTTTGTAAAACATTTTCATCATTTGACAATGAATGAGCTGATGAAAAGAGAGGGAAACGGAAGGAAAATCCCTGAGAAAGCTTATTCTTATCCAATGATTTTCATTACATCATCATAATATCATAATATAATAACTAAATCAAACATCAGACATTGTTCATGTAATATTATACATATTGATCAAGTGTGGTTTTAGAATTGATTTGTAATCTTTTATGTAATCTGAATATGGTTGTATATACCAATGAACTCGTATGTGTAATATGTAACGTGTTACAGCATATACACTACACACACAAAAGAAATTCAGTGATCACAAAAAAAGTACAAGGAAAAGTAAAATGATGGATGATGGACGAAGCCATCCATGGATCACCATGAGCTTTTACTCTGCACATTAACGTACATGCAAGCTCATTTATAAGGTCTGAAATCATAAGTGCAACAAGTTTTGAGTGCTTGTTTTATTCTCAAGTCAATAAATTTTTAAAAATGTGTATATAGGGACAATCTACAGCATACAGTATACAGTATGTCATTGGCTCAAACATAAATAATACAAGTTGAGCAGCACCAGAATAAGAGATTAAGATAAAGATAACCTTACACGCTGCTAATCTCATTCTATAACCTGTCAACTGTTGAGAATCTCAGAGATCTTGATAGTCAATAATACAGGTTATCACAATATCTAGTTTAGACAATGTGGATAATAAAAAATTGACTTTGTATGAATTTAACTTTGAATCTTCATCTGTTAGTCCAATATTATTACTACTAATATTACATCATAACGAGTCATACTTTTACTCTCATTCATATTCTTTCAGTCATAAACTTTTGGCATATCTGAAATGTTCTGCACAACATGCACAAACTATAGATAGTAGTTACTTTTACTACTAAGCTTCATAATATTATGTACACAATTGATGTGGACTGTTTTTTTTACAGTCACACTACAGTTCCTATAGATTAAAATCGAAAGTTACCAGGTACTAATATCACAACGAGCCCCGTAGTTAGATTCATTAGAGTTTATTGATTTTTTGAAATAAATAAAAATCAATGATTCAAAAAAAAACAAAAGAAAGAATTTATTCCCCATCTCCATGAACATTAAGATTTGTTGTTTTTCACTACAACTTTTACATATGCATACTGCATACTACATATTATATAATGTTTACAGTATATTATTATAGTTTTGATTTTTGATATCAATAAATATAGTAACAAAATCAAATCATGATAAGAATAAGACAAGTTGAGAGCAGTTATTGAATGAAAGAAAGGATCAAAATATCAAGAAGAAGAGAGAATGAAGAGGAGCCTTTGGAGATCATTGTTCAACTTTGAAAAGTTAAATGATCGACATTCATTCATTATATTGGTTCTATTTTGTAACATCATCAACACGAGGATTGTGCAATAATTAAAATCACTCGAGAAATTCAATAGTCAAACAAATCAGATGCCGATATATCATCATTTGAACCAATTTCATTACATGACATGACAATGAATTTGTCCATCTGTTTGCGTGTGTATTGTTGTTACTGTCTATCGTATACAGTAAATAAATAAACAAAATTGATTATAGTAAATACAAAATACAAATGATCTTTTTGTTTGTACGTTATACATTATATACATAATAAATGTATCTATAATCTATATACATAATTGCAAATACTGCTACACATACGTAAATCTACATGAAGAAAAAAAAGTGACACAAGTATGTATATAGAGCCAATGAAAGGACAAGTCACCAGTGCACAGAGCATGAAACTATCCATGTTTTAAACTACATAATGTGCTATACACATACCTACAATCACCAGAGAACAGAGAACACAGCATGAAGTGAAAAAAATGATAACTCTCGACAACTTTGATTTTTACTATTCCGATTATTCACAGTAAAATGTCAAAAAAACGTTATACTTCGCAGTATTTGAATAAAGCTTGCATTGGAAGTTACAGTAAGTATATGAAATAATCATTATTATTATTATTATTGTTATTTGTACCTTCGAATGTTCGATGCATTACATTCACTCAGCTACATAGATAGAAAAAAAGTGAAGAAGACTCTCGTTCTCCGCTCACCACTTACTTTGTAAATTGTATATGTATATACAAAATATATTTTATACAAGATACAGAACCGTTAACACTAATTCAGAAAGTGTATCAATACTCTACTTACTTGTATTTAACATGCAAGCAATGTTAAATACTATATAATATTTTAATGATAATAATAATACGGTATAATGTACAAAATACAAAACTATGCAGAAGGTTGAAAAAAAAACAGAAACCCAAAACTGTGAGTAATTAAATCTCCTAACCCTTCTCCTTTTTATGCTTCATCTTCAACACTAGCAGTATTTTTTGTACTTTTGCCGTCAGTAAACTTCATCGTCATCATGTAATATGTATAATCCTCATGAAAAGTCATTAAGGCTTAGAAATGCATACTACTACTTACTACTGTATAAAATGTACAGTGCATGCTTGAGGCTATATAAACTCTGTATGGGAAATAGAGGTAGATGTAAACAAAAAAAAAACTGGTAGAGAAGCAGTTTTACTATGTAGAACTAAAACACGTGTGCATCACATAAATAATACATAATATTTTCAAACTATATCAAAGAACTGTAGCATTTTTCTCTTCTTTAAAAGTGAAGGTAAAGCTCAAAAAGTTTAAATATTATACATGTTTCATTAATTGTAATGAAATGATTGGAAAGACCTCAGACTAAAAGCGTTTCGGACGTTGGACAATCAATTAAAATTAGTCTAGTACACTTATTATAATTAATTGATGAGACAAAACGACATTATAATCATAAAATAA
>JABASP010003031.1:0-16156 GCA_019776565.1 Sminthurinus signatus | reverse complement strand
AGAGTGACACCCATCTGCCAAATGTCTGCTGCTTTCCCACTATAACTTTCCTTTGGAGTGGCAAGTGCTTCTGTAGAAAGGAAATAATAATAATAATACTTGTTACACTGCATATAATTTCACACACGTGTAGGTTTTAGATGTAAAATGGATGTAGTAATTTTTCATCAAGTTATATAATAATAATATATAATATTTAATGGATATCAATCAAACCTGGAGCAATGAAGGCTGGAGTCCCGGATGTACTTGTAAGTAGTGCATCATTTTCTCCATTAAATTCGTTACAGACACCAAAGTCAGCAATTTTTATGTGGTCATCATCTCCAACGAGTAGATTGGATGGTTTAATATCTCGGTGTATAATTTTTTGGTAATGAAGATATTCCATACCAAGGACAACATCTCGGAAATATTTCCATGTCTTCTCTTCACTCAGAGGAGTTTCTGTCGGCACTTCCAGAATTTCACCTCTTTCTAAAAGCTCGAATACTGTTGTCAATACAAAATACAAAATAAAAAATAAAAAAAGAGACAAGAATGAAAGAAATGTACGAATTACGAATAACGAATACGAATGCGAATATAAAATAGTAGTAAAATTAAATTAGTTTAGGTTTAGTTTTCACATGGAAAACGGAGTACAGATACTCGTCCTCGTACTTTTACTTTCTATTTTCAATCAAGTAACAAGTAACATGAATAATGCATGTCTATATAATATATATAATGTATAATACATAATGTACACATATATGATACAGTAAAATGTAAAACGTAGAAAGAAAGTAGAATACATGAAATTGAATACGAAAACGAATACAAATACAAAGTACAAAGACGCATGTATCATATATATGTGTACAATATTATACAACTATACGAGATAAAACTTTTTCTTCCCAACTACTTGTAAGTTGTAAGTTACAAATACAATAATGTTATGTTAAAAAAAGAAAGATAGAAAGATGTACAATGTACATTGTACATCTAGCTTCTAGTATCTAGTTTGTGTAAGTTTAATAGGAAAAAAGAAAGTATATTGTATATGTACACAATACACAAAACATAATACATTATACATTGAAGCTTGAAGATTGAAGATTGAACGTATGTTTCTAATTTCAATATTTACCAAGGTACAAGTTGTCTTCTGCAGGATCATCCAAAACTTCGATGAGTTTGACAACATTTGGGTGGTCCAACTTTTTGAGGATGGCAACTTCTCGATAAACTCTGGTTAGTGGATTCTCCACGGCATTAATTCCACTACCTCTCCTCGACGGAGCAATACGTCCAAAAACACCAGCCTTTTGAAGTAATTTCTTCTTTGAAAGAATTTTCATTGCCTGTACAATATCAGGAGTAAAAAAGAGGGGATACGGATATTAGATCTAGACTTTAGACTTTAGACTGTAGATGAATAAGAGGAAAAATCAAATGAAATATACATGTACTATATCTACTATTTCCACTGTCATATTCACTAGCGACTAGTGACTAGTGGTATATGGTACATGTAACCAGCATAATTAGTACGTTCTTGTTCTCCGTTCTCCATGAATCTTTTCATCTTTGTGTTTTCCTACTTTTCCTACATGTGCATAACCTATACATAGTATACATTGTACATACGACTGGCTTGTCGTCTCTAGTCTCTAGCCTGTACTTTGTACTTTCTACTAACAGGAAAAGTAAAAAGTGAAAGTAAAAGTAAAAGCAAATAACAAATAATATAATATATAATGCATAAAACTTTTCTGTCTTTTACATGCATGTGTACACAGTACACAGTGTACTTACATCTATAACATTTAATTTGATTTGGAAGAGGTGTATTCCATTGATATCTTTGATATCTTAGTTTGAATGTTCTAGCTTCTAGCTTCTGGGGGGTAATAAAATAGGAAAAGAGGGAAAAAGATTCAGAGCTGAAGAGTGTTCCTTGTTCCTCTGTCTATAATGTATACTGTATACAGTCTATACTATGCAGTGTATCTATTATCTATCTATCTATCCAAGTATTTACATACATGGGAAATTTCATTTAAAGAATCTCTTTGTGCACCAAAGTTCTGATTCGTATTGAACATTGAACACTGAGTTTTCTCATCAAATTTGTATACTGTGAATACGGAATACTTTGTACTCCGTACTCGACAATCCTCAATATTACACATACTCTATATTCCATCCTAGGAATTTGTGGAAGATTCTTCCAATTTCCAATTCCCAATGTCAAACGAGAAAGATAATATTTAATTATAATGTATAATAAACATGATAATATGTACAATAATATTACATAGTGTTGAATACTGAATGTTCAATCTCAGCTCTCAACTCTCAACATAATATACTTTGATTACATGATGATGATGTGTTTCATGTTTCGTAGACAAAATTTTGTCTCCCATTTTTTGTAACACCATTTATATTATGTCCTCTACTTTTCTACTACCATCTTCATCTTTTATGTTTTAACATGGAGAAAAAAGATAAGAGAGAGAGAGAGAGAGCTAAAGACAAAAAGATGTGTATCTTGAACCTTTTGATGATAAAAATATAGAAATAGATAGGTATGCATACAAAATACAAAGCTAGATACTAGATATGTAATATGTAATAATGATTACAGATATTATGTGATTCATTTTACATTACTGACATTTATCTACACATCTAAGTTTAATGTGTAATGTGTATATAACTTCTCTACTATACTCCAGACTTTGGACGCTATGCTCTATAGCTATATGTATAACATGTAACATTTTCTTCTTCTTTTAGTAAGTCTGAAACTCTTGAGTCCTTCATGATAAAATATATAATGTTGATGATATTATAGTAATTGAATTAGGGATCAGAGTAGAGATGAGAGACTAGTGACTACTGACTACTGACTAGAGATAGAATCTTTAATCAAACGTATTATTATCTATGATACATATTATATATTATATGAGTTACGAATCTCCTTCATTCTGCATGTATCGTGTCCTATGGGGAATATTATGTATTTGTATAATATATAATATTACATAAGGAAAAAAGAAAGAGGACAAATACTTACATAATGCTTATCGTCTTCTTCACTATAAGCGAGTTTAACTATTCCATAAGAGCCGCGTCCTATAGGTTCTTTTAAATGGTACTGATTCAATTGAACATCATCTCCAACTTTCTCGATACTCACTCTTTGTGACTCCTTAAGCTTGCGACGACGAGCCAAATACGGAGAAGCACCTAGATATATACATACACAAGATACAACATGTAACATGTACAGATACAGATACAGATAATTTTATTATTGTAATGTACATACATAGAACATTGAACGAAGAATGTTGAATGTAGAATGTAGAACGTAGTACACGAGACAAAAAAAAGTCTAGTATCTACTGAAACTTTTCCAACATAAATAATAATGTGCTCCTTCCGTTCTATGTATATAGTGTGTAGCTTATAGATATTAGATATTATAGATATTTCTTGATTCTTACCAGGCGAAGTGAAAGGCGAAAAAGGAAAATTAGGATAGATTGGCCGCGTTCTTTCTAATTTCAATGTTCTTTCCATGGCTGATTGAGCTGACTTTCCTATTGTTGTCACTAAACCTACACCTACTCCACCTCCTCCTCCTCTAAGTTCTGCAGGACCAACACTAACTAATTCTCTTCCTCCTACTCCTCCACTACCGATGCCAATGCCGATACCAGTACCGACACCAGTACCAACACTAGTGCTCCCACTACTATGATTATGACTATTACTATTACTATTGGGACTAACGGAGGAGCCGTCTATTAGGAGTGGTGATGAGGATGATGAGGATGAGGATGGCACTGGAACTGAAGTTGACAAAACTGGAGAGTCTTGAAGACCTAACCCTAAACTAGTTTTTGAGTCTGATCGATAGGAAAGATACTTTGGAGGACTTCGAATCTCCTTTGATGAGATACTACTAACGAGGTTGGGTATTTGTGTTGCTTCCATGACCGGCGGAAGTTGTTGTTGGTATTGATATTGATGTTGTTGTTGCTGCAGTTGTTGGTTTTGTAGTAGTAGTTGTTGTTGTTGTTGCTGTTGTTGTAGTTGTTGTTGGGTGTCAATGGATATTGATCTATACCGACTTTGATTTTTTGGAGAGGCATCCAATCTTCTAACCTCTTGTGGTCCACCACCATGAGACAGGGATGATGTGTCAGAAAGATTTAAATTTAATTTTTTGGCATTCTCAACTAGTGAAGCAATCAACATGTTTGACTCGGACACTCCACTGGCAGACTTTTTCACTTTTACAGTCGGCTCTCGAAACTCTTCATCCTCGTCAAGTCCGGGTGGGACCGTCTTGGAATTGGTCTTGGAATCTTGACTAGAAGTTTTAAATCTGTTTGTGTACAAATTTCAAAAGTACAAATAACAAATAACAAATAATTATCATCAAGGTTATTAGACCATTTCATTCTTTATTCATTTAATCCATCTAAATTTATACGGTACATTCTATATACTATTTTTCTTTTACATAATATACAGATTATCAAATCTAGAGAATACAACACATAATATACACAGTACATACAAAATACTGACAACACTGACAGTTGACAAGTCAATCCAATTAGTTACACATAACATCTATAATCTGTCTAGTATAAAGTATAATACATTATACAGCTAAGTTTGTATTATTAAATATGACGTGTATTTATTACTGCTTCATTTACTTTTCCTAATACTGATACACATTTTACTTATTTATTACGACACTAAATACGAATACAAATACAGTACCACATGCATCAAGTTTCAGAATTTAGGAGCAAATTACGTAAATAATATTATAATATAAATGTGTATTTAGTATTTATGTAATGTAGCAAATATCAAAATAGAATACAGAATGCAGAATTGAGAGAAAATGAAAGTGAAATGAAATACAAAATATAATATAACAAGGAAATATGCACGAAATAAATATGAGACATGAGTGAATAAATTATCACTGTACATGTAGAATTCGGAATTCGGAATAAATAGCAAATAGCAAATCAACAGCACATAATATTTAGTGTATCCATCAAAACTCAAGCAAGCATGAAAAGTCACCATATATCATATATCACTACTGTTATCTGTGTTATTATCTACTTTATATAATATAATATATAATATATATGATACATCAAGTAGCAATTGCAAATAAATACTAAATAGAAATGACACAAGTGACAAAGACACTAATAGTATTATCACGGGGAAATAAAGTATCTAGTATCTAGAATGTAGAAGCTAAAAGTACTTTAGCTGTCTAATTGAATTATTTTACAAGTACAAAATCATACAGCATATTATATCTATAATAAATACTCATCTCTACCATATATCATGCATAATACATTAAAAACAATTTTGAGTATTGAGTATTGAGTTTCACATTTCCTACATCATACATTGAGCACCGAGGAAAAACAAGAACAAGGCGAGAGGTGATGAGAGTGACAGAAAGGTGCACAGTGCACACAGTTAAAGAATTATTAGTATTTTAGTATTTATTTGGTATTTACCTGAGACGCTTGGCCAATGCCTGCATCTCGTTTTTGTTTTTGTCTAATTATGACTGACAAGCTTCTGAAAGATCAAAAGAGAGAGAGAGAGAAAAGTGAGAAAGAGAGGGATAAAATGCCAAATGTCAAATAAGAGCATCAGAGATCATACAATATAAGTAATGAATACAGTGTATCATCATTATTATCATCATTATATTGATCTTGCATCCTGAATAAATAAATAAATAAGTAAACTCTGAGCAATAAATCAGCGCATTCATGATTCATGTATCGTAGAATCATAGCTCATAGCTCATAGCATCTATATTCTATACCATGTGTATAATATGTAATATGTATAAAATAGAAAACAGAGGATTAAGCTGGAAAAGGCCAAAAAAAAGTTATATAGTCGATGGTCAGAATAAAATTGCTAGTATAAGATCTCTTAGAGCTTGAAGATTGGAGATCATAAATAATAAATAGTGTGCAATGTGCAAATTCCAAATGAAATGGATGTCGACTAAAATGTAATAGTGTGTAAATTTAAATTTGTATTCTGTGCAAATCTTAACTAGTATAGCTACAGCCGTAAAAAAAGTAAAAAAAAACTTTGACGTTAAAGCGTGTATATATAATTTAAATCTTAAAGAAGACAGAGAGAGACTAAAAACTAAAAACTAATGTGATGCCTAAACTTTTTGTTCCTTTTCCTTCTTCTCTTCTTCCAATTTTTCTTTGGGTTTTCCTAATCGTCATTACACAATTCACAAAGGTGAAGTGTTTTGTTTTGTGCACACACATTCGTTCATTCAATTGCTTGTATGTGTAATGTGTAAATTTAATATAATATCTATGCATACATGTACTGTGTACGCATCTGCTTTTGTTCGTAAATCTAGTTTTTGCTCTGAAAGTCGTAAGTCATCATCAAGCTGCCTGATTCAAGATTCAAGCATCATTGATCATTGATCATGGAGCTTTTTGCCCATTCATCTCCAATTTTCATTGTGTGCTTGTGCAAAATTATCAATGATGTACGTTCACTATATAACTATTTTCCCTTCTTTAGCCAAAAAATAAACAATAAAAAAAGCTATCTCAAAGAATTGAAAAAAAATCCTGATTTAAGTAATACATTATTATTTTATTTTACAAGATTACTGAATACTGAATTGAAAACAAAGAGATTTTAAGATATGGCGTACATTTCACATAATATCTAATATATAAAATATATGCATGTACACAAAACGCCTAAATAAGGACTGACAAAACTGACAACTGAAAAACTATTCAAACTGAAACGTCTTCAAATATGTACATTGTACATGTAATATAATAAAAAAGAACAAATATTCAGCTGGAATGACAAAATATTTTATGTTGAGTGTCTTTTATTCATATTTTATATATATTTACGCTCATATTTATTTAGGAGTCTGAGAGTATTAGTACAAATAATAATATTTGAATAAGAAAAATAGTTTGGCAATGATAAATATGATATGTAGCAGTTTTGTAGCAAAGGCTTAAAAAATCCAGCTTTAGAGCTTTAAAGTTTTGCAGTCAAGTCATGAGTGTGTGCATATTGCATATTGCACTTAAAAGTAAATAGTCTACATAATAATATTATGTATTAAATATGTACTATGTACTATATAATATTATTTATATGCATAGAATAAAAAAGATAGCACACATTTGCACATTTGGAAATTTGCATAATATTGAAAGTTGTTGAAATAGTTGAAAGGAGTTATAAGAAGTAAGAAGTATAAAAGGAATATTTTATGTTGTATTATTATTATTATAAAATATTATGTTATGTGTTATGTTCATAACATTGAATTACTTATTATGTATCGTACAAGGAAATGTAAAGCATGTTTTGTACACTTTTTTATAGTGCATTTAGTATGTAAATCGTTATTTGTAGCTTGTAGCAAATGAATGAAAATAATTATAGCTGCTATAGTAGTAATTAGTAATTAGTGGTATTGCAATTTTTTGCTCTTTTCTCTTTTCAATTTGCACTTTTTGCAGTATGTATAATAATAATAATAGTAATAAATAAAAATACATAAGAATATTACGTAAAATTTTGAGACGGAGAATTAATACATAAGTGCATAATATATGATAAATAAATTAATGTGATGATATTTACTGATAAAAATAATTTTTCTTACCTCCATAAATCCAGAAAGTGATGTGAGAAAAGACAGATCAAAGTCCAAACTCGTGTAAATATAATAATAATATCTTTAATGTATTTATTTTTTATACATTTCCGTCAAATTGTAGAATATGTATTTATGGAGATATACACACTTTTTTTTATTTTCAGTAGAGAAAGACCAGCAGTAATTATTTTTATATTTATAGAAATATGTATTATTTAATATTTAATACACACTCTCTTTTCCCTTTTTTTACTTGCAATTTGCAAATTCGACTGTAAACTGTAAATATACTGTTTACTGTTTAGTGTGCAGTATTATACAAACACCACTAATAATATTTCAACTTTCAACAGCAATAAAATATTATGTGTATCATGTATTAATAGACTTTTTGTATGTAATAAAAATTGTGTGTTTATTTATTTATTTATGTGTGTAGTTTCACTCTTTTTTGTACTTTCGTTGACTAATATCCATGCATATTATAAATATTAAATATATTCCAGTATTTATTTCCCCCTAAATATCTATCTAATTTACACACAGTTTTATGTATTTTTAATTGACTTTTGTGTGTGCGTTATAAATTGTGTCAAAATAATAAAAATGTCACATGAATTCGTCTATATAATCTATTTTCAAAGTTTTGAATATTGAAAATTGAAAATAAAAACAAAAAAACTGCTGAAAGTTTTGACAGTTTCTATTAAAATATTTAATTGTCTAGTGTAAATTACATTGGACAGACTAAAGTTGACTTTAAAATTCTTACTAGAAAGAACTATATAATGACAGACAGACTACGAACCATTTAAATCAAAAATCTAAAACTTATAATTACAACTTACAAACACAACTCTGAAATTCAATGAAATGTGTACTATTTTATTTACACTTTTTAGTTAAAAGTTGAAAATGTTAAATCTACACAGAATATCGAAAATTGTATTTTGTATTTTTTTTTGTTTCTCTCTTTTGATTCCTTTGATTATTATTATTATTACTATGTGTTTTTGTGTATTGTGTATTTTTCAGTATTATTTTTTATTATATGTTTCTGGACAAAGACAAAAGGCGAACTGTTTTGGAAACTGGACAAGATTTACTACGTACTAACTTTTATATATACGTCTTTTCTATCTTTTGTTTTTGTTTTCATCTAATTAAATTTCACATGTTACTTTTTTTTCCTATATAAATTCTTATGAAACTATAAAATTGAGATTTAGACAAAGATTAAGATCATACGGTCAGGAGAAAAAGAACTCTATGTATAAAAACACAAAATATTATGTAATCCAGACACGGGTTACATTTAGTCAAAATTAAAAATGTTTCTAGAAGAATTAAAGATGAGAGTTTGTTATTTTTTTAAAATGTATAGTGTTCGTCGTTTTCGTTTTTTAAAACTAAATCTATTTATTTATGTAGTTATTTATTTTGTCTGAGATTTACACCATGAAAAGTGTACAGTTATAATGTAAATAATAAAATATAATGGAGAATGTGTACAAATTGTAAGTGTGCGAAATCGAACTGCGTGTTTGATGTTTGGTATTTGCACTCTGTCCAGTCTTTTAACTGGAAGGACACTGGCACTCTCTGTTCTGGATAATGAAGAGGGAGAGAGCGAAAGAAATTAATTATTTATTTTAAAATATTGAAACTACGGCACCGTGTGTATTTTGTATTGTGTATCGTGTATAAATATTATGTGTATATGTGTATATATTTTGTAAGTATATTGTAAGTTGTATTTGTTTCGTGTAGCTTTTCCTATTTCCTAGTACTCATTCTCCAGTTCAAGTTCTAGTTCTAGTTTTCTAGTTCTACTTGTACTACTTAGTTATTACTCTTTGCTCTCTTATACTTGTGTCTATCTACTTGTTACTAGATACCAGATACTAGATATCTATCTACCACAACTTTTGAACAGTTTATACTTGTAACTTGTAAATATGTCTATAGTACTTATTCTCTATTCTCTACATCTGGGAAAACCATGTGAATCGCTCTAGTGTTATTTTTTTTACTATCCTCTTTTTGCACATACACAAGACACAAGACACAAGATATATTCTGTATTCCGTATTCTGTTTCACTGTAAATAGTAAATAGTAAATACCTATAGACAATAGATGTATCGTTTAATATTTGAATTATCCAGTGTACACAATTATTATTAAGACTCCAGTGTACACTGTACACTACAATTGGAATTGGACTTGGACTTGGACAGTGTGTCTAATATCTATAATATCTATGATATCTAATATGTACTACTGGTTACTAGTAGAAGAACACAACAACTGTATGTAGTATGTAATATGTAATGACTTACTATTCCTACTATATTATAATATTCTTATTAATGAGTAGTAATGTCTTTTTTTTTCGCGAAAGGAATTACGAATTACGAACTACGAATTATCCCATGTCCTTATGTACAAATACAAATAGAAATGTATAATGTATATCCATTTAAATATGCAGTACACTTAACTCTTAGCCGTAGTTGTATTCGTATTCGTACTCTTACTCTTACTCTTAGTCTCCTACGCTCATCGTCAACAACAGACGATGCAATAACATTGCAATTCCAAAGAGGCCATGGCCACAATCATACTCTATACTCTATACTCTCCTCTCGCTCGCGCAGGAACTTTTATTCCCATTGTGACGCTTCACAAGAAAATACACCTTTTGGACTTTGGTCATATTATATACAAAAATAATAGACAAACAACATTTGGAATTTGGGATTTCTTCCTCATTTTTTATTTCTCTCTATTTTAAATTTTATGAGCGGTGTGGATCTTTTTTCCATTGTACACCTATTTAGAAGACCATCAGACCTGCTAAAAAATATGCTTTCACTATTCGTCCATTTTCCAAACCAACGCCACATTTTCCTCACTATATATCTACGCACATATGTACTTATAAAGAGTACAGAGTACAGAGTAGCGAGTACGGATATGTAAACTGTAGACTGTAGACTGTGTATGCTGAAGCTTGGAAGTTTGGAACGCAAAATTTCTCAAATACAAAACTTTGTCTAAGCTCTGAGCTACTATAGTACAAAATACAAAATATCAAAAACCAAATACAGTGTATAATATTATGCATATATGTAGCATGCTGTATCGTCTTGCGTGCTTGTGTACTGTCTACTATTCAGTATACAGAATACAGCAAACTACACAGCTATAGAATATAGAATCTACAATGTGTTCCTTTTTGCATTATACATGCATAAAATTGTATATCTATCCGATACATGATATTTGATACTCGACAGTAGTAGTGTATCATGTATCGAGAATCCAGAATCCAGAATCGACAGCACTTGCTACTTTGGATATAGTTGTATTTAGTATTTAGTGTGTAGTGTGTAGTTACTCTTCGCTCAAACGCTTAAGTGATCAGATGAGAGATGACTTCTCATGCCTTATACCAATACCAATACTAATATAAACATAAATATTAAATATCAATATCAATATTTTTTGCATTGTGTACTATTATTTCTTTCTTTCTTTCTTTATGTATTTTATAGATTTATTTTAAAATAATTGTTTAAACTACACACTTGATACTTGATATTTGGGAGTTGATAGAATTCAAAATTCAAAGTAAAATACCAGACTCTAAAATACTCTAGAATCTAGAATACTCGAGACAAATTTGCATGCGTGCATATTTATTTGTTAGTTACAGGTACAGGTACTCATCTCTCGACTCTCGACATGTAGAACACAATATACAACAGATCAAAGGAAACGATGTAAACTTTTGTACCGCATTTACTATTTGAGATTTGAGATACATGTCACAAAATGTGCTACATTATGTATCATGTTTTCCAGTTCATTCTCATTTTGAGCTTTCCTTTTCCATTTACTGAATGCGATATGCGATGATTCCAAATCCCAAACTCTAAACTCCAAACTCCAAAATTCACATCCTCCCCAAGTTTGAAACTCAGTTTCAAAGTTTCAAGTCTCAAGTTTCAACGTACATAAAACATAAGTTTGTGGGAGGTATGATGTATTTTGTATCTTGTATCTTGTAAATAGTAAATATATGAATCTTGATCATCTTGATATTGTCTTGAGTCTTAGTAATTCTTGAAACTAGAATCTAGAATGTTCTATGTACACAAGAAATTAGTTGAAAATACCGGTAAGTAGATCCAGAATCCATTACATAAACATAAACATTAAACATATAGTGCCTTTTAGACTACATTGTACACGTGCATTAATAATTTTCCAAGAAGGCACTTAAAAATATAGTAGTATCCCTAATCTGGATCCAGGATCAGGATACACAATACACAATACACAGGCACATAATTCCCACTTTCCAGGCCACTTTTATAGAAATGGGAAGCCTTGCCAACTTTTTTGGGTACATTGTACATTTCCTATTTACTCCATCATATTGCAAAATTTAGAATGGAGAACATTAAGAATGTATGCAGTAAAATACTAATATAAAGTAATGTGATGCATGCATTATTACTTATTACGTATTACGTGTTCGTGTAGACTGTGCACTGTGCACTGTACACTGCAGACAAGAGGCAAAAGACATGATAGATATTACACTTATTAATATGAATCAAAAAGGAGACGACTATAACTGCATTCATTGTGCACTCCGTCGTTCGTCGTTTGTAGTTGGGAGTCAGTTACACGTGCATTCCAAAGTCCGTAGTTCATTATCCAATCCAGAATTCAGAATTAGTTGTACGTCGCAAATGGTGAATAAACTGGGTACCGTCGTGTGTCATGTGTACGGGGTAAGATTGTACTTTGGGAATTTCCACAAGTTGAGATATTTCCTACGAAGCATATGTAACATGTATCATGTATTATGAATGTAATATGCATGATGTATTATGTATATTTATGACGTGTGAGTCAGTAGTGAGTAGTCAGTGCAAAATGCAATCCGGCTCTGGATTCTGGAAACTGGAAACAACACAATACAAAATATAAAATATTATGTTTATCTGCATTCCGTATTCCGCATTTTGTGTTTTGTGTCTCCCGACTCTCGACTCTGGACTTCCCACACTATTTATACATTATACAATTGCTGGAAGCTGAAAGTGCTGCATTCTGCATACTGGATCATCCCTTCCGTTCGATTTATTTAAATGTGTGAAAGTAGCAAGAACTGGAACGGGAATATGATGTGTACTGTGTACTGTGTGCTGTGTAGTTTGGAGATGGTGTAAAGGAAACCCGATGATACTTTTATTGAGATAAATACACAGATGATAGTTGATAGTTGTCAGGAGCAGAGACAGAGGCAGAGGCAGAACTTGGGATGTTTGATGTTGAACCTAGTATCTAAAAGTTAGAATCTAGAATCCAGTAGATTTATACTTTATACTTATATTCGTAGAACATGTTGGATATGAACTCAAAAATTAATGTTTCTTTCCCAGTGTGTTTGTGTGTGTGTGTATGTTTCAAATACAACATACAACTCCCTTTGTTCTTTTCCCAGCACAATCTATAATATATAATAATATATACACTGTCTGTTTTACCTATATACAAAATGGAA
Source organism: Sminthurinus signatus (assembly GCA_019776565.1). NCBI lineage: Eukaryota > Metazoa > Arthropoda > Collembola > Symphypleona > Katiannidae > Sminthurinus > Sminthurinus signatus. The sequence goes on along the minus strand of JABASP010003031.1, from coordinate 2,832 downwards.
CTGCAGTTGCGGATTGTCAAATATCAAGTTGTCAAATACTCTCGTGTAGTAATAATACATGTGTGTATCTAGTATCTTTGTGAATTGTGAATATGGTAGATTGTTGTTGTGTTGTATTTCCCATTGTTTATGCATGTAATGATGAGTAAAATATTCTAGAATCTAGAATCTAGCCCACATCCTACACAGTTGGACTTTGTAGCTCAAAAGCGGGGTGTAACTTGTGATTGTTCGTTGTACATTTTAGATCATATGATCGTATGATGTGCAAGATAAAGGGTAATGTGGAGCATATGAGATGTATACCGGATACATAATAAAATATACTATATGGTATAGAGTAGAGAGTAGATAAAAGCAAGATATTACGTAGTAGATAGTGGATGGTGGATGGTAGATATTCGGAAGCCCGAAGCTTAACCTTGTGCGATGTGATTGAGACTGGGAGGATTGAGCATTGAGGATCGAGCATTGAGCATATTGAGCCATCTCTATCCTTATCTTCTAGCCATCCTCCGTTCTACTTTCTACTCTATACTCGATGCTTTGTACTTTCTAGCTTCTAGCTTCTAGATTCTACGTACTGTAACCTTTCAAAAAGAATAAAGTGAAAGGAGAAAAGAGAAAAGAAGAGAAGGAGAAGGAGAGTTGTGGACAAAAAGAAATGAAAATTTCATGATTACATTTGTTTTATACCAGTATCTTCCTTTCTCTCTCTTTTTTGCTACTCCATCCTACTCTATTCTACTCTATTCTACTGTATGGTTTGACTGGGTCTGCAGTCTGCAGTCTGTAGTAGCAGAAGGTTCTTTCGTCTTCCTCTTTCACTCTCTTTGACTTGGTTTTTGACTTTTTCTTTGTCTTTGTCTTTGGCTGTCTCTCACTTTGCACTTTCTCCCTGTCTCTTCCTATTCTTGTTTTAACCTCTGACTCCACCATCTACGATCTTAGATCTTAGATCTACGAGACTGGCCTAGTGAGTCAGTGAGTGAGTCCCGCTGTTTCAGATGAATTGTTCATACACTAACATAGAGAAAAGAGATGTACGTATATTGTACATGTATCACCTATTACCACATTCAAAACTCTAGACTCAAAACTCTAGCTTTTCATATTTTATATTTGCATACCAAAAATTGAACAGTCGGTAGATGTTCTTCAACTTGTTCTTCCTTTTCCCACCACCGCCACTACTTTATCTTCATCTTCATCATCATTTTGGACCTCATCTTCAATTTTCAACGTGTGCACAGTATAGCATAGAACATACTAGTAGGTCCTTTTTCTTTCTCCTCTGTCGTCTATAATCTATAATTTTTCTGTATATTTAGTTCATCTGTATTCTCTGCGGTCTATCAATCCTCAAGTCACCACATCATACAAATATATCGTAGTTATACAGAATAGACATTATACATTAGACAAAAGATATAAGACATAGACCTTTCTACTTTTTACTTTATTGTAAAAAGTATGAATACAATACGGAATACTGAGAATTCATTGTACTCTTTTACTTTACTTTCTTTCTTTCTTGCCATTTCCATTTTGCCCTTATTACCCTAAGTATGTTATCAGCTAGACCTTGTTACTTTTTACTTGATTCTGATTCTGATTCTGGTTCGGATTCTGATTCTACTTGTGATTCTGACGACAGGGAACAGGGACCAGGGAAAGAGGAAAGATCAAAGATCAAACATGAGACACAAGTCACAAGACACAAGAGAAAAAGTCAAAAACTAATATAATGTGTATTTTTTATATGACTGTAGATTCTATGAAATTTTAGTATAAAATACAAGACAGAAAGAAGAAGGAAGATGGAATTATGCAGTAGGTAGTAGGTTTTTTCTTTTTCCTGAATGAAACAATGTCAATTCAAAAAATTTCAAAGTTTATAAAAGTTGAAAGGGAAGAAAAGTGTACTTTTTCCTCGAGTACTATTGTTTTTATTACATTTCACATTTCATATTTTGTGGTGGAGTCTGGAGTCTGAGACTTTGAATCCACAAAAGTACAGAGTACAAAAGATGAGAGATGGGTCATGGAATAATATCAAATATGGAACATGAATTCTGTCTCTGACTTTGGTATATTGTCGCAAACCTTCAAATAAAGAATACAGCATCCAGTACATAATACATGATATGCACAGAGCACAGAGCACAATTTTGTATAAGGAATAAGGAATCCAGAGAGAGACGGAGAAAAAAACCACAAAAGTAATGGCTTATGCATAATGCAGATGACAGACGAGAGACGATAGACGAGGAGCAGTCACATGTTGACAAAATTGTGTAATGTGTAATGTGTCTATTGTGGTGTATACATTGGCTTTGGTCTAATATATTTGATAATACTCTTTATTACTTGAAACATTATTTTAAAGTACCCAAGACAAAGTGGAAAGTATATTATGCTCTGGCTTTAGCTATGTGTGTTTGCAGTTTGTAGTTTGTATCGCATTTACAATGTCTCAAGTCTCAAGTCAACTCTCAACTAGCAGTTTCCTCTTTCATTTTCTCCAATTCCAATGCACAAGTATCAAGTATAGTGCAAATTGAAATGGTAGACTAATATAATAATATTATGTATACACTGTACACTTTTGTTCATGAATCATGAAGAGGAGGTGTCAAGTAGCCAATTTTTCGGCGGATGATATACATTAAATAAATATTAGGGCCTTGCCAGATCAACATTTTACTTTATTGTACTTTTTTTTGTAACGAATATTAGGGGGTTACCAGTATGCGTTGTACTTGCATTGTACTTTTACTTGTAAGTTTTATTGTACAATTTTTGTGATGTTTTCCATGGCAACTGTTACAA
>JABASP010003030.1:0-16178 GCA_019776565.1 Sminthurinus signatus | reverse complement strand
ATATATATGTATGTCTGTATATATATATATAAATATGTGATGATCAGCAAAAAGAAAAACTAAAACTAAAATAAAAAAAAAGAAGAAAACAAACAATTTAAACCATATTATATAATCAGTAAGTATATGGTTTTTTTTTTACAAAAAATCACAGATAATTTTGATAATATATGAGTCAATTTACACTTGACACATGATATAAAAACAAGTTTAGTCTGGTAAGATAATCAAGACCTGACCACTACTCTAGACTCTAGACTCTAGTAATGTGCATATTATTATAGTACAAAAAAATGAAGTATAAAAAAAGGAGTACTTTAAAATATTTAATAAATAAACTTACCTTTTGTTGTTATATTTTAGAATTATTTATCAGGATTTGAGATAAAAATTCATTATATATAAAAATATATACTTTTGCAAAATAGGTACTTTTAGTTTATAATAGTAATAAGTACTTATGCTAAAAACTTTTAGCTAAAAATACTTTGTTTTTATTTTAATAAAATATTATTATACACTATAAATTATACACATATTATTATTATGATAAATACAAAATGAGAGACTGTTAACTGTTATCTATCAATGTATGAATTGTAATTCACTGTCATGACTTAAATCCTAGATAACTAAATGTTGATTTAATGAGTAGTTTTCCTGTATATTTAATGAACAACTTTTATTTAAAATATATATTATAATATTTTACAAAAATTATTTTTCCACTGAGATATATATATTATAATATATGTACTACATATACATAAATATCTACTTTTACGAGAAATATGAGGCCTATATGTAATATGTATATATACAAAAAAAACGCTTACACTCTTTTTCTAATGTGTATAACATATTATATACATACATACTGTGTCCATAAATAAATACATGAATAGATATCGAAATGATGTAGTATACCTTGTAAAGACAAAATCCACGGTTTTTTAAAATCTTGGATTTTTGATGTACATATCTATTTTTGCACGTGGTGAGTGGTGAGATGATTGAGAGATTTTTTAATCACAATTAAATATAATATTGATAGGGTGTGTTTCACTTAAATAAATAAAAGTATATATATAAAAGTCCATTGACAATGGCTACATCACGTCTGATTATTAAAAATCTTCCAAATTCGGTAAGACTATTATTTTTTATTGTTTTTAAAACAACTAAAAGTACGCACGTGTAGTTTCAGTAAAAAATAAAAAGTTCTTGTTTATTTTTACTTTGATTTACTTTGATTAAATTATTCACAAACATGAAAATCTTTTATTTGTACTTATTTGTCTCTAGGCTACTGATACAAAAGTCCGAGAACTTTTTAGTAGTAAAGGTTCTGTGACAGATGTACAATTAAAATACACCCCGGATGGTCGATTTAGACATTTTTGTTTTGTGGGATATAAAACAAATGAAGAAGCTGAAAATGCAAGACAATATTTTAACAATACATATTTTGGTGCATCCAAAATTCAAGTCGAAGCTTGTGCAAATTTAGGTAAGTATAATAATATACATATTCATAATATATTTTGATATGTTTTGGTTTCATTTTTTATCATACTCTTTTTTATACATATATAGGTGATGAAAATAAACCAAGAGCTTGGAGTAAATATGCTTCTGAAAAAACAGAAAAATCAAAAAAGAATAAAACTAAATCAAACAACAACAATGACGATGATGTTTTAAATGGTGATGATGGAGATGATGAACCTAAACCAAAGAAAAAGAAGAAAGAAGAAGAAATTTTAGAAAAATGTAAAGAAGATCCTGAATTTGTTGAATTTCTAGAAAGTCATCTTAAAAAATCTACATGGGGGAATGATACAAATGTGGTTCAAGATTTAGAATCTAAATTATTAGGAAAGGAGAAGAAGAAAAAGAATAAACATGAAAAAGATTTATCAATAGATATAAAAGAAAAGGATGAAAAATTAGAAAATATTGAACATGATGATGATAATGATGATAGTAATTTAAAAATCAGTAAAAGTAAAAAGAAAAAAAAGAAACTTGAAGAACAAGCATCAGGTGATGATCAGGATGAAAAACAGGAAGAAAATGAAAAAGATAACAAAACATCTAAAAGTAAAAAACAAGAACGAAAGAAAGTTGTACCTGAAAAAGAATTTTTTACTATAAAATTACGTAATTTACCTGAAAAAGCTAGAAAAAAAGATCTAAAAGCATTTTTTGCTCCATTGTCTCTTAAATCAATTAGGTAAGTATCAACAAGTTTATAATATATATATAGTAGTATCATTTCATGTTTTCTCATGTATATATAATATACATATTTTCTTGTTACCTTTTATTTAAACTCTCTATGAACTTACCAGAATTTGTTAATCTATTATGTAATTTTATTGTATGTATTCACAGATTACCACCTAAATTTCGAGGAATTGCATATATTGGATTTGCAACAGAAAAAGATATGCAATCTTCATTGTATAAAAATAAAAGTTTCCTACATGGAAATCAAATTTCAGTTAGAAAATATGAAAATAATAAAAATCTTCAAACTCAAGTGGAGAGTAAAAAAAATCGTTGGGCTGAACAACAAGCCGCATTAGAAAAAGAGACTGAAACTGTAGGAGAAAGTGGTCGGATATTTATTCGAAATCTCTCATATGGAACAAATGAAGAGGAAATTAGAAAAATGTTTGAATCTGTAAGTAATATTTCTGTTGTATATTAGTACTAGGTATACTAACTACAATTATTATTATTACAGCATAAAGTATAGTAAATATTTTTAATGTACTATATGTTTTATTTTTTTGCACACATTTAAGCAATAATCAGTAATAATATTAATTTTGTACTGTCTCTTTATTATTATTTTTTTTACTTAGTACGGACCAGTAACAGAAGTTCATTTACCTATTGATAGAATAACTCGTCAATTAAAAGGATATGGTTTTGTTTCATTTTTCCTACCGGAACATGCTACAAAGGCTTTTAATGAACTTGATGGTACAGTATTTCATGGAAGAATGCTTCATTTACTCCCAGCTAAAAGTAAAGATGAAACAGTTTCTGAAGATGTAAAAAATGCAGGGTCCTCTTATAAAAAGACAAAAGAATCCCAGTTAAAGAAAACTGCTGGTATAACAATATACTACTATAATAAAATGTGCATAAAATTCATGTTTTGACTATATTATTTTTTATTACTTATACTCTAGGTAATACATACAATATATTATATAATGCATTTTATTTTGGATTTATTTATTTTGAAATTTTATAGGTCAAACACATAATTGGAATACATTATTTTTGGGACAAAATGCTGTAGCAGAAGTTGCAGCAGAAAGATATAATGTAACAAAAGAGGAACTTTTATTAGATAATAATGATGAAACAGATAAAAATATAGCAAGTGTTGCTGTTCGAATGGCTCTCGCCGAAACTGAAATTGTAGGAGAGACTAAGAAATTCCTTGAAAATAATGATGTATTCTTGGGGGCATTTGAGGTATATTTAAAATTTAAAACACATATTTGTAGTAATACATAAAGTATGACACATATCACCATGTATGAGTGTGTGTGTGTTTAGACATAAAATTCATATCTTTATAACTTTGTTTTTTTCTTTACATTTTTAGGGGAGTTATGTAAAAGCTCCAAGATCTACAACTTGTATGCTAGTAAAAAATCTTCCACCAAAAACAACTGCACAAGAATTAAATGATTTATTTTCAAAACATGGTATTATTGCAAGAATTATCTTACCTCCATCAGGAATTACAGGTTCGTTTAATTAATTGTATTCTGTACCAACAAAAAAATAATAATAAAGATTTATTCTAAATAATGATTTTTCATTATATTTTATACTATATGTATTAGTAAATAAAAAAAAATTCATATTATATTTTGGTTATACTTTTTTTGTGATACAGGTATAGTAGAATTTGAAGAACCAGCTGAAGCTCGAGCATGTTTTAAAAAAATTGCATACTCAAAATTTAAAAACATGCCATTATATTTGGAGTGGGCTCCAATCAATATTTTTGGACAACAAGGAAAACAAGAGAAATCATCATCAAATGAAGATTCAAAAAGCAATAATGATACTAATAAAATACAAAATAATAAAAATAGTAGTAGTAGTAGCAATAATACTATACAAAAAGAAATCCAACCAATAATACCAAAAGAAGAAATCAAACGATTTGATGATTTTGACTATGGTATGATTCCTGAACCAGACACAACATTATTTGTTAAAAACTTGAATTTTTCAACAACTGAGCCTCTCATGAAAAGTGTAAGTTATAACAGAACAATAATTATTATGGTTTACAAATGTGTAAATAGCAATTAATGAAAGATTAATGATTTTACTATTATTATTTTATCCCCTTAAAAAATGTTTGTATAGCATTTTGAAGAATCTGGTCCAATTTATTCAGTTACAATAGCTAAAAAAAGAGATCCAAAAAATCCAGGAAATGTTTTATCTCAAGGTTATGGATTTGTTCAATTTTATCGTGCTCAAGATGCATCCAGTGCATTGAAAAATCAACAAAATGGAATGTTACAAAATCATACTTTGGAACTGAAAAGATCAAATAGAACTTTACAGTAAGTTTTTGTTTGTCTTAATTATTACTCATTACTCGTATTCAAATATTATGCTATTTCTTATTTATTCCCTGATGAGTTTATGAAGCCTTTTTACTTTAATCTTTAATCTCGTTTATTTATGAATTTATATATATGTATATATTTATATTTTATCTTTCTTTTTGAAACAAAAGATCTGAGGGAACTCAAAGAAAAGGAGCTGATACCAAATCAAATGAAAAAGGTGGTACCAAGATTCTTGTTCGAAATGTTCCTTTCCTTGCATCTAAGGAAGAAATTTTACAACTATTCAAGTAAATAAGTTTTTTTTTTATAATATACTATTTTTTTATGTAGTTTTACGAATACGATTATCGATTATATATTGAAATGAGTATGGTTACACTCTATTTACTCAGAATGTAATATACTCATGGTTTTAATTTTGAAGTGTTTTTACATTTTCAAGTATTGGTATTTTATATTATAAATGTCCTTGTTTATTTAACTATAAAATTTATAGAACTTTTGGAGAATTGAAAGCTGTTCGCGTACCTATGAAATTGGATGGAAGTGGAGAACACAGAGGTTTTTGTTTTATCGAATTTCATACTAAAGAACAAGCTCAGGTATGCATAATTACATAATAACTAGTTAATGTATAATCGGCGCTTTCTTTGACGTTTAAAATGACCATTTTAATAATACCGTTCTTGTAATGTGGAGTTTCCAATATGTTACAGCAGTATAAATATATGTATCATAACATGAAATTTTCTCATATTATTGTATCAATAGGCTGCATTACAAGCACTATCCAAGAGCACTCATTTGTACGGGCGACGTCTTGTTCTTGAATGGGCAGCACAAGATGATTCTGTTGATGACCTACGAGTTAAGACAGCTAAAAAATTCGATTTACAAGTTAAAGGTGCCCTAGAATCATCACGTCCTAAAACAAAACAAATGATGAAGCAATTTGAGGAGGCGCAACAACAAAAGAAAAACCAACAATCAGACTCAGAAGATGATGATGAGTGATATGATTATAATCATATATAAGTAATACATAAGTACTGTATGGTGTGTATAATGCATACAAACGTTTTATCGCCTTTTTTTTTAACTCGGATGTAAGATAATTAAGATCTTATTTAAATATTTTTTTCGTTTGTAAATTCTTTGTTTTTGTTTTTAGCAAAAAATCATTTTTAGCTGTAACTCCTTATATATTATATATATTATATGTTTGTTTTTGAATAAAACCAAACTCTAGAAGTTTATTTTAAACGATTATAATATTTAATCAAGATAACGTTGTAAACTATGTTAAAAATTCATCATTCAAAACAAATACATATATACTGATTCATACGTTTTTTTCATACGCACACATGGTACATATCACATATCAGCACTGAGCACTGGAGAAAAAACTCTCAGATATACGTTTTCTACATATAGACCCGGCATTAGGAAAAACCTACTATACTTATATTCAATAAAAACAAGGTATTTTGAGAGGAAAATGTCCAATTATCTTTGAATTATCATAAAATCATGTATACTTACAAATTGTTTGGATTCCGATGAATATGCATACATACATACATGTATAAAATTAACTTAATTATCATACACGTTTGATAGAGTCATAAGTATGTACATACATACATAAGGAATGCTATAGGTGAGATAGTGCCTATATTACATAGTCCTGATATATACATCTAGCATTTTCCCGTGAAGTTCGAATTTTGGTAAATTTTGAATTTTCAGGAGTGAAAAAATTATAAATAAATATGTGTTGAGGAGTAAATGTAATTAAAAGTATATTTGATAGTGTTTTCATCATAAATACTTTTTATAGTAGTAGTTATACTTCTAACATTGTTATTTTACAAATCAGTCCTTTTTATACTACTGGTTTACTGCTCGTAAATATTCTTAATGAAACTACAAACGAGTCAGGTACGATTTTTATAATTAAAACTCGAATTTTTAAAGTTTATATAATCAAAAAAAATAAAAATACTTTGTACAAAATATTTACAATTATTTTCATATTTTATGATCTTACATCTTACTACAACTCTTTATAACAATTAAAAAACAGTCTTCATTTTTCAAATTGTAAAACACATATAAACTAAACACACAAATTTTATTATAAAAGGATACTTTAAATATTCTACATGCATGTAAAATGTATATTTAATGGCATGTTATTTGTAAAAGATACTGTTGTCATTCATTATATTTAATTGTGTTTAATATTATAAAGTTTAATAAAGAACGCCGATATCCGATATCCATTGCCAATTGTAAACAAATGTAATTCAAATGTGTGTGTGTGTTTGTTTACATTTACATGTGTGTGATCTTTTGATAGTTATATAATAATAATATATTACGATAAAGTTTATGTATTTAATAATATTTACTTTAATGATAATATAACTTGGTTTGTATTTTGAGTACTTTATTTTTAAAAATATAATATACATGCTACATGTAATGGTTTTGGTTTCTGTTTTTTGTTTTTTTTTTCTATAGAATCTTTCTAAATCGGTAAATATTTTGGACTATTTGGATCTCAGGTTCAATGTAAAAGAATATCATCATCATAATCCTAAAATTTGGAATTAGAACTTTGTGTATGACAGGCGATAGAGAGTGATTATATACCTAAAATCACAAAAGTGTTTACATAGTTTATTATTATGTTAGTTTTTAAGTTTCATTCAAGTTTATTCTGTTCATTTTAAGGAGTATCAATAATAATAATAATATTCTATTTTATTTATATTATAATATTATTTATCAACAAAAGTTTATTCGTCAGTGTTTTTAGAGGATAATATACAAATATAATAACAATATTACCAACAAGTATACACACACATATAACTTTTTTAAAGACTGTCTTCGATTCAAAGCAATAATAACTAATAACTAAAAAAAAATAAAAATAAACAAATACTGTGTGACAAGATGATGGACACAAAACTATCAATGGGATTAGGGGGTAATGATCATATGGATGATCGAAATAAAGATGAACATGGAATGAAACTCGTCGATTCTGTAGTCAGAAGCTTTAAAGTAGCAAAAATATTCCGTGAAAATACAGATAGAATCAATGCTATGGACTTTTCACCATCTGGTAAAAACACAATCAATTATTAAACTATAGAAGTATAGTATAGTAATAATAGTAAAATTATTATCATCATTTCAATGTATTTATATAATATGAAACAAAATTTGGATTTAAAATTCTTTTTTTTTTAATTTTGAAAAAATTAGGTGATCTTCTCATTTCTTCTGCTGAAGACGACCAAATTGTCATTTATGACTGTGAGAAAGGATCGTAAGTTTTACAATATACTGAAAAAAGGAAATTAACAAATTAAATTAAATAACATCCATTCAACGATAATAATTACTATAATTGTTCTTGAAATGTATTTTTTACATCATTATTTACTGATGAATATTTAATTCATAATTTCTAGGCAAAAGAGAACGCTCAATAGTAAAAAATATGGTGTAGATCTGATTCATTTTACACATGCAAAAAATACTGCAATTCATAGTTCTACTAAAATTGACGGTATGAATCTTCCATTTAAATATATTATACTACATGGCATATATTATAATGTATAACAACAAGTGTATATATACTAAATTATGTGTAATATAATATTTATGATGCATAAAAATGAAATGAAATTTGTATATTTATCATATTTCATATTTCCTTACTGTATTTTTGGTTTTATAGATACCATTAGATATTTGTCATTACATGATAACAAATATTTACGTTATTTTCCTGGTCATGTCAAAAAGTAAGTGGGAATTATGGATGGAATGGGCATTTATTATTATAATATTTAATATTATTTCTATTAAATGATGAACATTTATTATGTTGTTCTTGAAAAAAAAATTATAATCCAATAATTAGATAGTTTACTATATTTGTGATTTTATGTATATGTATTGTTATTGTGTTTGATTATAAAGTCTAATGATATATTTAATATTTTATAATAATTATAGAGTAACCACGTTATGTATGTCTCCTACTGATGACTCATTTTTATCCGGTTCTTTGGACAAAACCCTCCGTTTATGGGATCTCAGATCACCAAACTGTCAAGGTTTGATGCATGTTCTTGGTAAACCAGTCGCTTCATTTGATCCTGAAGGTTTAATCTTTGCTGTTGGTGTAAATAATGATAGTGTCAAGCTTTATGACCTTCGCTCATTTGATAAGGTATAAAAATCTTTCATGAATGACTTTATTTATTATTTATAATTATTGTTATTGCCCTTTTGGCTAGTTTTATTTTTAAAAATTCACTCATTTATATATATAATATATATTTTTTACCTTTACACATATTTCATTTCATAAGATGCTAATGTTTTTGTTTATATTTCATTTCAGGGTCCTTTTATAACTTTCCGATTCAATTATGAAAAAGATAATGATTGGGCATCACTAAAATTTAGTCCAGACGGCAGAACTATTATGATATGTGTAAGTTACATTATAAATTATAAAAGTGTAAACTTTTGACACACTGTTTCTCTCTCTAACTCTCTACGAGATATTATAATATTGTATATGCTGGAAGTTTTGGGCTATAGTATCTTATTTGGTCTTTGAGCTTAAATTTTTTTAAGGCATTGTTTTTTCAGAAACAGAATAGATTATTGTGTATACACAAGGAATTTCTAAAATACATAATATTATTATGCATGATTTAAGTTAATGGTTAATTTTTTTTTTATTTTTGTTTAGGGGTATGGAAGTGTAATACGTTTAGTCGATGCTTTTAATGGAACACCATTACAGACGTTTGTGGGTCATTTGAATCAAAAAAATCTTCATCTTGAAGCATCATTCTCACCAGATTCTCAGTTTGTCTTTTCTGGTAGTAGTGATGGTTTAATACATGTGTGGAATGCTGAAACAGGCTATAAGGTATGATCTCACTTTTTTTAAAGTAATACTAATAATTAATAATTATTATTGTTAGTATAATATGAAATTGAATTTTGAAGTGTAAGATATATGGAATCTAGGGACACTGAAATGTTTTCTATTTATACAAAAAAGTTAAAATACATAATAAATATCATTAGGAAAATGTTCAAAAGTATTTAGTATTGTATTCAACTTAATAATAATGATAAAAATTTATGATTATGAATGTAGGTTTGCGCTTTGAACGCTGAACATCCTGGTCCTGTGCAATGTGTCCAATTTAATCCTAAATACATGATGATGGCATCAGCGTGTACTAATATGGCATTTTGGCTGCCAACTGATGAATAAATAACTAATATATTATTATGTTTTTTTTACAAATATATACAGACATAAATAACTAGAGAGGACGAGAAAGAGAGAGAGAGAAAGGATGAATAACAATTAGAAACACGTGGTCTCACTGAGTTTTCATTTATATTATAGTTTAAATAGTATATATAATACATAATAAAAGGTATATTTAATGACATTTTTTCCTCCTAATTTCACCTATAGTATATATACATGTAGTATCAAAAGTACACACAAATATGTAACATAATAGGTACATGCATATATTAGACTTTTACTTATGTAATAATAATAAATAATAATAATTATCAAAGATTTATATATATACATAATATATATTTTTGTCTGTGAGGTCGCCTATAACTATTATTGTTATTTTACCTGAGCCTACAGAAAAATACAGAGTTAATAAATAGTTAATATTATTATAATAGCATGGTTTCTTTTTGTATGGATGAAGGATGCATAGGTGAAAGAGTAAAATAACATTTTATTTGTTATAGTTTTGATTTTGTTATATTATTATTTGAACAGGTTTAGGACATTTTTTGTGATAATTTTTTTTATACCAATCTTTCTTGTGTATACTACTACTACTCTCCTCTGGTTATACATTTTAAAATTTCAATATTAATCTATTTCTAAACAGTTGAAATAATAATTTATTGTGTGTTTCTATCGAATGTTTGTATATTATAATATCCAAAGTATGAATCATGAATGTTTCATATAGCGAATTCTGTATTTATAAAACAGAATTTATCTTCCTAATAAAATAAATTAATAGTGTAAACAAAATAATATATATATTATATGTATTATGTTTCATAAAGTACTATATTATATATGCTATAAATTATAATGATATGATGTATGAACACATTATATATATGGATTCATAGCAGAGGTATTTGTAATATCATACGATCGATTCGGATTTACTAAAAAAAAAACACACACACAATATTATATAGATTTATTAAAAAAAATACAACATTATAATATGTTAATATGATATATTATACAATGAAGGAAAAAAAGCAGCTAGTTTAAAAATTTGGGGAAACTAAAAAATAGTATGGAAAAAAATAATTTCTAAAAATGTCCCCTTCACCTCCTTGTGTACCTCCATTGTTGATGCTATATATTAACAAGTATAAATAATATTATGCTATACTAAATAGTAAACACACCGATTTTGTATCTTCCAGCTATGTGTATCATGAAATCTAAAATACAAATAAACATGGTTGACTTTGTTTTGTACAAGATGAATAACTAAAATTTTCTAGTATTATGTAATTATTAGACATTGTTTCGTTTACAAGTGAAGTCTTTTAAATATCTTTTATGGTTTTATTTCATACAAAATGTTTCTGTAGAAGCTCATAATTCACTCTCTTTTTTTAATTCCATCATGAACTGATTTTGGCTTTTGGCCTCCATTTATGAAAATGAACAGTAAGCGTCATAAATACTTTCCTCTTTGTATATATATAGTATATTATATCAATTGTGTACAAAAAATAATCATCTAGATTTCCATCGTATAAATTCATAAAAGGCTAGTGTAATAATTATTATACTTGAAACTCATCATGCATAGATTTCTATTTTTCATAGTACTATTGTACAATCTAGAGTAATTATAATAGCGACACATATAACAATATAAATGTTATTGTGAAAACAGCAGTTCATCTATACATAAAATACATATCCTGTCATATTATAAAATAAAATATTATACATTCTATACACATAAAAATTCATTCATAACTATAAAAATTAGTATACATACTTGCAAAGTTTAACGTCATAAAAATTAAAATGCACACTGTACAAACTGTTTAGTTATAAAAACATGGAAATTAAACAATATATTACTGAAATAAGACAACACAAAATACAAATAATAATAAATAAAATATACATAGTACTTATTTTGTATTCATGACACAAAAGTTTTGTAATATCAATATGATTTCATTAAAAAACTTGGAAAAGAAAAAATCTATTTTTACATTTAAAAAAGACGTGCATGTTTATCATCATCTATAAAGTTTTAGGTTTTTAGAGTAATATAAAATATAATAATATATATATGTAGGTACACTAATTTTCATCAAAAATCGAAATAGTTACTTTAAATCTAAAATGTCTATGGTTTAAAATATGTACAGGTTAAAGAAAGAATTATATCACAACTACTTCTTTCTTTCTTTTTTTTTGTTCTAAACCGTCTGTCACTAATTTTGGAAATGCATATTGAATAAATATATACATATATATTAGAGTGATAAAAATTTGTCTTACAAATATGCTGCCCAGCCAATATACATTTGACATAGGTTATCTAATTTTGTAGCTTCTTTAATTAAGTAATCAACGTGTGCTTCTACTGACAAGGCCACATTACGTTCCTTAGTCATATTTCGTGCTGTACCTGCAAGTCGAGCCTTTACACCACGTAAAACTTCAACAGCTGTCTGATTTGATACTTCCCCTATGAATAAAATAATCATATTTTACATAATATTATTATAATATTTCATTATGTGAAGTTACGAACTTACTCAGTAATAAAATAAACGTTTTATAACTATTAATACTTAACTAATAATATTAAAATATACTTTATGTACTTACCATCGACATTTTGTTTTTTATGTGAGCTATCCCATTCCAACAATGGATCAGAAATGAATGGACTTATGAGAGATATAACTTCCGATGAATGATCTCTCAAAATTTTCATTACTATCTCACAACATTTTCTATATGTTCCTTGATGTCCCAACGGTCCCATTCCTTGTGTCATATTTCTAGTCAGTCTAAATGGAACACGTTCTGGCCAATCAAATGTCTCACCCTATATGATCCAGAATAAATTCAAATATATATACATATAATATATACACATGTATATAGCTAATTATTACATTGCATGAATAATGTAAGTTGTTGCTCAATATAAACGAACAAAGAATTATACCTGATCATATGATGCATTCAAAAACGAGTTATAAAGAATAATAATAATAATAGATAATAGAATCAAAAACATATTATAAATTACCTTGAGAAACAAACAGTTATAGTCTACATGTATTGAATCTCCATTACTAGAATCTAGTAAAATGTTTTCACCATGTCTATCTCCTAAACCCATCAAAAATCCAACAATAGACATGACAGCAGTTGTTCGGATGTATGAAGTTCTAGCTAAATACCTAAAGCCAGAAAGAAATTTTTAATTTTACATTGAAACTTTAACATCTACTGTTGAATTTGCTATATATGTATATTGTTGCAAAAAACAAACTTAATTTTAAATTTTATATGAATGAGTTTTTTAAAAAAAAATCTTACCAAGCCTGAGGATCATTGAAATATTTAAGAAACCAATGACTCAGGACTAGGGGAAATTGAGGTTCATATTCTTGCTGGAACCTTTTCCGCTTTGTTTCTATTGGATCCCTTCGATCTATTAAACAGATATTATGTGCATATAATAAAATTGAAAATGAGTATATGCATATGGGAAAAATAAGATGAAACGTAAAAATTTAAATAGTAATAAATAATTTAATTTTTTACCCCCAGGTATCATTTTAACTCTTGGAGGTACTGGAACGACCCCATCTTTATATAAAGAAGTAATGAGAGGCCTGTATCCATGTAAATTGGGAATCCATTCAAGAATACCACATTGATCAGATAGAGGAACAACATGATAACAACGAATTATGAGATTCCTTTTCCGAGCTTCTGTATCTCTAGCCATGAGGTAGTTTACCATGTTGTTAATTTCCATGACTTTTGCATCTTTTCTCAAATCATCACTAGGTTTACACATTAATGCATATTGTCTTCCATCTGAACCAAGAAATGTTATTCTTTTGGGTTGCTGTAAAGACTGCATTATTTGCATTGGCTCATTGAGTTGGTAGAGATAAACTTTATTTCTGTAAATAACATGAAAGTATCTTTAAATTTAAAAAGATATATGATTAATTAATTTGATAATATGTTATTATATATTTTGAAAACTTACTTTGGGAATGGACTATGAGATTTAGTAAATTTCCCTTTCAGAGGTAATATAGGTCGCATTTGAGATTGAAAAGGTACCAATACAGAATTTTGAAAAACGGGAGACCTTACAAGATTCGGTAATTCACTGAGTACATCACTTACTTTAGCCTAAAAAAACCATACAAAACATAACTTGATTACAAATTTCAAATCATTACTGATGATGAATAATGAATAAGAATAATAATGATAATAAACAAGTGTACAGTACAACTACTATAATATATTATAATAATCATGGTAAGATGATTAAGTTTATATATTCTATACATACAAATCTAGAGTTTGCTTGTTTCATTGTGAACTTTATTAGTCTATCTTGAAATTCTCGATAGACTCGGACCAATTTTTTAACTTCCAAACTACTACTTTCAGCCGTCTTCATTATTTCTTGACATCTTTGAAGTCGATTGGGATAAGTTGACTGAAAACACAAATATAAGAGAATTTTTATCCAGTTTGATCTACCATAGTACTATATTGTCACACATTGTGTATATATGCTTACATTTCATGTTTCAAATTTTAAAAACGCATTTTATGGTACTGGTAATTTACTCGACAACTTTAATCAACCAAATTGAAATGCCAATAGAATGGATTTATTTAAAAAAAAAAAAAAAGAAAGAAAAATTCTTCCAACTTACCTTTAAAACACCAATCATCATCCAAAGAACTTGATTAGGATAATTCAATAGCATGACGACTAATATTTCTTTAAGTTTCCCATATACTACAGAATCTTTGTGACATAATCTCGACATTAATTGTGAAAAGACTACGAAAAATATATGCTTTGGTGCAGCTTTTAATAAACCATCTAAAAAAATTTTAAAATTCAAAAAAAAAGAAAAAAATGAAGATTTGGATTACATTTGATTAGTTTATTTATACAAACCTATATGCAATCTGCTATAATTAATCAGTTTTCTCTAATATAAAAGTTACAACAGAATAAATGATCAACTAATAAAGAATAAAGTAAATAGTGTAACGAGATTGAAGAGTATGAAAACTTACCAATATGATTCGTCATAGTTTGTACTATTTGAGAATCTGGACCCTGCTGCTGCTTTCCTGATGGAGTCCGTTGTGGAGGAGCAGCATAATCAAACCAAGTAGTCATTAATCTCGGAAGGGATTGGTAAATGAAACTACAACCAAATTCTAATGATTTACAATAACTGTTCATCATATGAATTTGAAGATCTCTGTAGAGACAATAAACAAAATTCAATATTTTTAATCAGTAGACATATGATATTATTTTACACATTATACTTTCTTAGTAAATATAAAATAAAAACATGTAAAATAGTAAGTATTATTAATTATTAATATAATAATTATTGTATTACGCATGTTGTAATCGGTCTGCTGCACTTTCAGAGTACAAACGATCGTAGTAACAACCAAGATAAAAATGATTTTTTTCTGATCTTTTATTGGCTTCGATAGCTGATCTATAGTTGCCTACATTTCCATTAACATCAACTTTTTTCTGTAAATCTGCTTGTTTTGCCAGTAAAAGTTTAGCTTTACTGTATCGAACTTGTTCTAGAGGTATGTATATATTAGTTTCTTCTCGGTCTTTATATCTTTTTACAATGCTGGGATGAACTCCTTTTAATCCTTTTTCAAGAACTTTTATACTTTGAGAAAATTTACCAGACTTGTATAATAACTTTGCTTCCTCATAAAAAACGGATATAGCACAATTTTGTCCACATTCAATAAGAAGTCGATGTGCTTGATCAAAATTTCCCATTCTATAATTTATCAATAGCAATAGTTTGTTATTTACAATAATAATTATTTTTATAATGAAGATTTAGAAATGGATTATATGTATAATACGCTATACACTTTTAACAATAAACAAAAAAGGTTAGAAAGTAAATATTTTAATGAAAATTACTGACCCAGCTTCAAGTTTTGAAAGCTGTACATAACAGTCTCGGAGAGCTTCGTTAACAACAACTAAAATTGGGTTTCCATCAGAAAAAAAGTTCTTGGAAGTCTCTAACAATTCCTGTAATATTTAAATACAAGGACGAACAATGCAAATAAGAAACAATTTTTATAATAATTATTATATCCATACTTTTTGAATAAATCAGTAA
>JABASP010003029.1:0-16186 GCA_019776565.1 Sminthurinus signatus | reverse complement strand
AAAATAATTTTAATTAATTTTTTTTTAAATATTTCTGGTCAACCTAGGACTTTGAAATTTTCAGGGTGGTTAGTCTTTGACCTTAACTACTGTAATATTTAACTAACTCATTTTCGGCGCAAAATGCTCGATACCCCCTTTCTTTAAAGTATGGTTCATATTATATATAGACAATAAATATCTGTATAATGGTTGAACTAAACTTTTTTTTAAGTGAAGACAATTACATGATGCTTTACATTCATTCCTACACACTACATACAGTAAATATTACATGTATTATTATTCTTAAAGTTCATATCATTGTTACATAATCGAATTAAAGGCTCAAGTTGGACGATTTTTGAGTACACAGTACACTGTACACTTGTGTGACTTGTACACGTGGACTCGTTCCTCAATCCTCATTCCTCATTCCGTATTCCTCATTCCCTCAGCTAGTACATACTTGTACTCATTGAACCAACAGGACAAGACAAAAGTACGTAGTACGTACTGTCCTCGGTCTCCGTCTCCGTCTCCAATTATTACTATCAGTTAGTTTATTAACACACATTATTTAATTGATTGTTCGTCCTCTCCGTTCTAATAAAGTACGGGTGAATGGTTGACACACATGCATTATATCTATTATGCCTCGGATAATTGGTTTGTCCAGAGTTCAAAAGTATCTGCAATCTACACACGACACCCTACACACACTAGATTCACACACACACGCACCAAATACCAAACACTGTACATTGTACACACATGTGCACACTTTATTGAGCATTGTCATTATTACACTGTGTAGTATATTAATTGCTTTGTCATCATGACACGAACTGGTGTCATTCCGATACATAAACTTGAACTGATTTTATAGATTTTACCACTTGCATAATAAATAATAACCTTTCTTTCTTTTCGTGTCCTACTACTACTACACACACAGTATACAATGTACACATTAAGAATGCAGTCAAGTGCAAAAATATAGCAAAAACTTTTGCCATTTACTATTTCGGAGCTTGGATGTCTGAGTGGTTTGAAAGGCTGACAATTTATGTGCAAAACCAAATAGTATCAAGTAATCAAGTAGTAAACAGACTCAGTTTAACTTGTGGGTGTCATTTAATTAAAATACTACGCACTTTTTTTTATTACGCATCGGCGTTACTATGTACTAATCTAGTCACTTCCTATAAGATATTAATGATATTAATGTTTGCGGAAATTTAACAAAAGTAAAACGTATGAACCAATGATCCTCTGTAATGATTTTCCAAGAGATTACTTGCGCAAAAGTTTTTTATTTTTTAAGGAAGTATTTTACATGTTAAGGTTTACGCCATTTGAAAAATTTAAAGCGAGGAAGAAAGTAAGAAAAAGAAAGAGTAAAAGCTCTTGGTGGGAAGTTCAGTTTTTAATATCTAATAGTTAAAGTTATGCATCAATTTATTTTTACTCACTATTCAGATATTTGCCAGCATAGCAACAAAATGATACATTATTATATTGTTAGTTGACTCTTTACTCTGACGCTTGACTCTTGTCAAATCATAATGTCAAGTATCATAATAACAGGAAGACCAGTTCAAAAATGAAGCCGCGTACACTTAGATAGATATAGCAGTATTGATTGTTGTTACTTTGATCACATAATAGATCAAGAATGAGCTTCTGGAGCAAAAATTAAGCTCTTGAAAATTAAAACTTGATGAAAAGTGCTTAAACAAAGTACGTGTTTATTCATTTTCACATTCTTAGATGTACAGACGAATGCCATTCCATTTCATGGGCATTCTTAACCACAGCCAATCATTTTGAATACATATGTCTAATGTCTATAAAGAGATTTACGACTTGACTTTGGATGAATAAATGTGTACAGTGTACAGTGTACACTGTACACTGAACATTATCTCAATACTCAATACATGTAGAGTGTAGAATGTAGAGTGTCAATTAAATTACTATATTATGCTTTATAGTGCACTTCATCCCCCATTTTAGTTACTTGATTACTTTTTTATCCATTCATAAAAAGTGGTAGTACTTTTGTATTCTTGTAACTACTTTTATATTTAAAACTCTAAATGAAAATTTCATAGAGGCTTTTTCCCAAAACCGAAATTTTAATAGTAATTTTGATACAATCATAAAACATAAAAACAAAATGTCCAAACCACACTGTACAATGTACATTCAATGTTTTACATCATAAAGTTCATTAAGAAAGGAGTAGGAACTGTAAATTGTAAATGCCATACAAAAATACATAACATATAACAAATACATACTTTAGATATTGACATAATATATTCTCTCACTAATTTTGAAGCCGGATTTTCCGAGTTTTTTTGTACGGAATACGGAATTGACAAGATAAATTAGGACAACCGGATTTCATGTAGAACCGAGAATCAAAAGGTATAAAAATTGGACAAGTTGAAATCAATTACTGTCTCGTGACGACAAAATATGCGTGTAGATTGTACATTGTACATTGTACATGAGCCAGAGTTTGAGAGAGGTGAAAGATTTCTATTTAGAAAGAGGAAACAGTATGCTTCAAATGGAACATGATGTTGCTGTTGTTTTATCTACAACAAGAATACATGTGTACGCATTGTTTTCAAACACCAGTTACAAGGCTTAAACGTCTGGATTCTGGATACTGGGAACTGTACACACGCATTTAAAATTGAACAAAATTTAAAAATTGGACAAAACTTTTCCTAATTTTTACAAGGAAAGCCATGTAATGGACAAATTTCAAACTCTACATTCTACACGCATCATAAACTGTTCTAAAAAAAGTTGCATAATATTATGCCATACCCTCAATGCAGTATAAAGTATAATGGTTATGTAATATAAGCGGATGTGTATTAACAACAATCTCATCTTCTATAAAAAAAGAAAGAAAAAGATCCTTGCAATGCCTTAACCACAGAGCTTTTCTTAATACTCAAAAGACTCAAGATACTCTACAGTCTACAGTCTACACTCGGGCTGTACTCTGTACACTGTGCACTGTAGACCATCAAGCCTTTTAATACAGTTTCAACTCTTTCATAGAATGAGCTTCACTCACTCCATTCTCTATTCACTATTCTTCTCCACCTTCTTCCACTGATAGGCAGTCCTTGCCAGTAATGTATATTGTATTGTGGTACGGCGGTGATGTTCATGTAAAGAGCGAGAGAGAGAGAGAGAGAGAGACAGTCCCGTTAGAATTTGTATTGTAGCCTCAAGGGTTAAAACTCTTACATACCTTCAAACTTAAATTATACAAGAAAACACAAACTATACAAACTATATAATACATAATACAAACTCTTCTTCTTGTTCATCATCTTTTTCTTATTCTCTCTTACTCATCTCCATTCTTATCCATATTCGAATTCGTATTCGTATTCTTATTCATCGTCTCTATATCACAAAAAAACCTATCATTTATCATATACATAGAAAATGAATAACAATAATACTTGATATAAACATAACATAACAACCCATTGCATCACATTATAGTGATAATATCACACTATGACGATGCCTAAGTAACATCTCATCATCAGACATTTCCTATACAAAAAAAACGTATACCTATCATGGTATTATGTATTATGTAAGACTGGCGAGAGTAGATGTACTTTCCCGTTCTTTTTCACTCCTTTTCCACGTATTCAATGCTCTACGTATTCTATATACGTATAAAACCGATAAATAAAATAAAAGGAGAAAAAACTACCATCTCTACTACTGTTGAGACTCAAATCTATATACTATACAATGTACATCCACAAGATCATTGATGGTCCATAATCCATGATAATATTCTTGGAAAAAACAGGAGATGAACTTATGCATGATTTTTTATTAAAATATTCCATATTCTTTCTTTATTCATGGAACACACACACACTCACACATACATAAAGAAACGATCAGGAGATACTTGATAAATTCATAAATTCATATAATATAGATTTGTATACACAAAATACACATAATAATAATCTATCATAAATATTATGCATTTATGTCCATGATGAAGATGAAGATGAAGAGGAAGAAAATCCTTTAAAAAAATACTTTCATATCTACTGCATCTTACAAAATAGAAAATACACTAGTAAAATTTAAAAATGAATATAAAACACAAAATCTGTGGTACACAGTTTACTTTTGGTACATGTATGAAATGTACAATAGATGGATTCAAATGCAGTGAAAGAAGAAGAAGAGCCTGCAGTCAACATTTATTGCTTGCTTTGCCTGCTACCCACTATATTATATATATTATATTATATTCTCTCTGTTGATGATGATCATGTGGGTTCGTTTACATGTATACATACATGTATAAAAACGTATACAAACTACAGTATACAATATACAATATGATACGAAACGATATGATACGATACGATGCGATACGGCGAGTAACGGGTTCTGCAACTGTTATTCAGACTCTCATCCAAAGCTCACTGCTCGCTGTCTTTTTTTCCAACACTACGCCAACAACAATCAAATGGGAAAAAAAGTACAGAGTACATGTATAATGTACAAGTAAAGAGTAAAGTATACAGTATAAAGTATGAAGGAACCAAGAACCAACGTTTCCCTAAAGGCAATTCATCATATATATGTGTACTCTGTATTTATTTATTCCTTCCTATTCCTATAGTGGATGCACAATCCACATAATATAATATAATATTAGCGTTATGTATTTTATCTACATCTATTTTTGTAAAACACTTTACACTTTACGTATTTTATGTACAGTGTACATATACCCACATACATGTATTATTTAGCTATTTATCTCGGAACTGTGATTAGGAGTTGTTTTAAAATTATGTACTTATTGGAATGTACAAAATACAAAACGTTTATTCCTATTCCTATTTTTGACTACTATTGCTCATATTACCCACATTTAGTTTTATTATTTGTCATGGGGTTTTTTATCATTTGTGTACACTGTTTCAAAAAGTCAGTCACTATTTTAGCATTACCAAGTGCAATAATTCCGTCTACAATCTACAACTTTGACTACAGATACAGATACAGACTATGTATTACAGATTACAGTCAATAGTCAATACTGAATAGTCACAGTAGTCACAGTATAAACAAACACATTGTTGATTTAATGATAATGATAATGGTCGAAAATATTCTACATGTTCTATTTGATCAGGAACATTTTAGCAGTTGACTGCGAAAAAAGGACTTGTCAATAAAATATTATGCTACACGTTGATATTTGATATTTACATGTATTTTATTGACTTTACGAGATGCTCACATTCTATTATGTATTTATAATATGTAGGCTGTATAAATGTTTAATATTTGATTTTATCCTCTGAAAAGTACAATAGTGCAAAAAGTTTTGTATTAGTACAAAATAACGGGGTTTTGATTTTTTTTTCTTCCAGTTTGCATATTTATGTAAATTGCCCTCATTGAAAATCATTGAATATTAAAATCATAAATAATAAAAAATAAAATACTAATTAAGATGATACGTAATTTTGCATTGAAAAAATAAAACCTATTTTTAATTAAAATGCTAAAAAAAGTACATACTAAACATGTATGTTGTATATTGTATATTGTGTAGCACAGGATTACAAAAAATAGCATGTGCGTAGTTGCATATAGTTACAAAAAAAACAGAGTTCAGACCAAACTCAATAAGAAAATCCTGGTGCGTGTAGATACGACGTAGGTGCGTGGAAAGCGCAAGGAGTAAGAAGGAATGAGAAGGAAAGAAGAAGAAGCCTGTGCCTGGTTGGTATTAGATAAGACCGAGGGAGAAAGGCACGTGGCTGTGGAAAGCACGCGCTAAATATTTTTGCTCATATAGAAACTCAAAGTTACCACTGAGAAAAGGGAGCGAAACACACAGAGAGAGACGGAGAGACGGGAAGAAAGCAAGGAAGAAAACCAAGTTTCCCAGCTCCGGCTTCCCTCTAAATAAAACAACCCGAGCTAAAGTTCATTTGTTGCTCGGGACGTTGTACTCGTCGTTACCAGGTTGAATAGAAGAGGTCTCTCGTGCGAATTCCAAATGTACAAATGTACGAATATACGCACTCTTTCCATGCTCTTTCTCTTTGTGAAATTTGCGCAGTTGCAGAAAGTCGAGGGAAAGACTTGAATCGACTCGCAAAAAAAAATTTGCACCGAATATTTATACTTTTACTTGTATACTTATACATTATACATAGACGCACATGTATACAAGTATTTATAAAAGCAACTTTTAGTAAATTTCTTCTTGCACAATTTTGTTTAAAGATTGGACTGGTGAAAATTTTGAAGCAGTAAAATATTTTTAAAAAAATTGACCATTTCCTCTTTCAAAATTGTGTATTAGTTAACGAAAAAACCTGAAATATAATATTTACCAAAAAAGACAGTATTTGAAATACATTCTCTGCTTTACTCTTATACTCTGTACTCAAATGCTCAAATACACCAACTCATACACATACACATACATTTACACTTTACACACTTTCAATGCGTGTGAATTCCGCCGTACAACTTTGGTTGTTGAACTGAAGAGGGAGATTGATTCACATTTCTCGGTTTTGCCAGTCTCAGTCTCGCTCACACACGGTTCACGATGACTCAGGATACAAGGCAAAATATTATGAACTCTCTCTCTCTTCCTTTCGCTTTCTCTACGTTTCTTGTGCAAATAGCAAATAGTTTCAACATTTTCCCGTAAGAGTTCCCTAGCATCGTACTCATAGTCGAACGAACTCTTGTCTTGTCTGGCTTGGCTCGGCTTGGCTTGGCCAAGTCGCTGAAAATTCGCAAACTATGTTTCTTCAACTCTTGTACTTTTCCGAGCTGTGTGCTGGTGCTATAACACGACGAAGAAAGAGAGAGAAGGACATGCTCCGTGAGAGGAACGACTCGTCGCTTTCCCAGAGCTCAACTCAATACTTATAAAACGCAACGCATAGTCGACCAAAGATAGAACGAACGAACCTTACAAACTTTGTCTCGACTCTCCACTAACGAGACTGTGTACCTCGCACACTCATATATAGTCCTACAATGTATCCTATAGGAAAATTCGCCAAAAATACATACATCTATAGACTATAGACACAGAGTTCATAGTTCTTATAACCATCTAGAATCTACAGTCTACAGTCTACACTACACACACTGGTAATGTTTGGTTCCTTGCCGAAAAATCAAGGCGTAAGGCAGCGAGCAGAGCTCTCTCTCTCTCTCTTTCTCTTTCTACTCCTTTATGTAATACACACACTCAAAGAGTATTGTACTCTCGCTGTCTCTGTCTCGTATGCTATATGCTATGCTATGCCACAGAGTTGAAAAGACCCGAGAAAAGGATGAGTAGCCATAGAAAAATATGAGTATATAGTATATAGTAAAGTATAGTATACAATGTACAATGTACATGAAGAAAGGAGGAAGAGGAGCAGTACATAGATGTTGATGTATATATATATGTTCGCTGTTCTCTATTGATTGTATTGCGTAGTAACTCTGAACAACAAGGAGAAGGAGAAGAAGAAGAAGCCAGCCAAACCACGCTAAACTAAACTAAGCCTGTGCTAACAGCCTGACTACTGACTATACATAAGTACATAGTACATGGTACATGGTACATAGCGAAAAAGACCGAGAAAGAAATAGAGAAAGAGAGAGAGAGAAAACCTTACGTACATACATAAAACATTCAACCGCGGATTGCAAAAATAAAGAAAATGTAGAGAAAAAAGTGAGGAGGAAGTTTGCAAAAATAAGAATAATATTCTCTCTCTCTGTATCTTCAACTGGTTCTGTATTCTGTACTCTGTACAAGTAAATACTAAATACTTATCAATATTAACTCACACTACTATTACACAACACTTGTCTTTATTTTATTCTCAATGAAGATTGAATTGGAGAATTTTCGCTACTGTATTTATTCGTCAAATTCTTCGTCGTCGTCGTCGTATTTTCTACCGTCTTGTTCAAAATTTTCATCTTTATCGTTGTCGTTATTGTTATTGTGATACTTGATAAATAAGTATTCTTCTTATTAATTCTTCATGTTGCTGTTGGTGTGGCTCTCGTTCGTGTTTCTTCGTACTTGCAAATTTATTCAAGTTTGAATCGTTATCGTTATCATCATCATCCGCGTAGCAACATTGTTGGGATTTACAAGCCAAACACAGGATTTAAGTCCGGGTTACTTACATAAAAATTAGCGTCATCAAACGATCGTCAAATAATTAGTTTGTGCATCAACCACATTTTACATTTTACCTACTACATAAAATATAAAATATACTTCATATACTGTGCATATAATATTATATGTAAAATAATATAAAATATAAAGTTGTGATACAAAAAAATATATACATACACATAACATTGCGATAATACTCTCATATTCCTCTTGATTGATCGTACTTGGACTTGAGCATTGAGCATTGAGCAGTGAACATATTGAGCAGTGAACAAGATTTGTGAGTATAAACCTGGTTTAACTAGTGACTTTTAGTATAAAGTGTAAAGTATAATATACGTATATAATATATATATATATAATATTATTCAACTGCACTTTGACTTACATCCTCGTGGTTGGTGATGGTGTTTAATTTATATGGTAAATTATTATATTAAACTATCATCATCAGCATTATCATCATATCAAGTCAAGTCAAGTCAAGTCACATTATATAATTATGTCATATTACATATTAGACATATTTGATGTCTAGTTAAGATTTAAGATAGTGGTAGCTGCTCATCTACTTTCTGAATCCTCATCCTCAACCATGTACTTAGTTATTTACTTGATTTGTGCAAAGTAGAAAAATTGTGAGATAATCATCATCATTTAATTTAATCGTCATTATCAGTATCAGCACTCATCAGACAAAAAACATATATATTATACATACATGCATAATACATAATCATACAAATGTATCTAGTATCTATATTGTACGTTTGTATGGATTACACGCTGATAATATAATACAAACTACAAAGATTACAATCAGTACCTAAAGTCCCCACAGTCTATTCTATTGTACAAAGTATTAAGTATAAATGAATGAAAAAACAAGAAGAAGAAGAAAAAAAACAAATGAAAGAAGGAAAGAAAGAATTTTACACTAATGAGTTGAAACTGCAACATACATACGAATATTCTACCATAAATAAATAAATATACATGTTTATTATTGTGTACGTATATTGTATATTGTATAGAATATAATTTTTTAAAAGTCGTCGTCATTACACAGGAACAAGAAGCTTGTTGCCACCACCAACTTGGTTCATTTGTTCTCTCGTTCATTAATTCGCTAGGAGAAAAATAGTAGAAAACTGTTGACGATTTACTCTTCAATGTGTATATACTTTGTACTTTGTATAAAACATTGTATAATAATACATAATACATTTAGTGTTTAAAGTGAAGAGTGAAGAGTGCAATAGAGAAATACATATACACATATATTTAATATATGTAGAGAGAGAGAGAGAGAGAGAGAGAGAGAGAGAGAGAAAAGAAAGAAGCAGCAGCGCAGCCACCTCAGCAGTGACAAACAAATAACATAGAGAACTATACTACACAGTATACAGTAGTCAGTCGTGGATCTCGTAGTAAAAGAAGAAGTTGGTAGCAGCAACAACTACCACTACAACTACAACGGCAATAGCCAGAACAAGAAGAAGAAGAAGTAGAAGAATAAGTTGGTAGTGGAAAAGAAAAAAGGGGGTTGTAATAATTCCCGTTGTATTTAGTAGTTGTAATATCTAGTGATGGTGGTGGTGGTAGTGGTGGTGAGTGAGTGAGTGAGCGTACTGAGAGAGTAGCTGTACATTGAGACGAAAGAGTAAGCAAGGCAAAAGCACTGTACTGTACACAACACATAATTCTGCTCTGTGCTCTGCTCTGTACTCTGTACTGTAGCAAGGAGCAAGCAGCTAGGAAACTCTGTAGTGACTGACTGATATCATGCACTTTCATGCTAGCAGATACGAGTAGACCATAAACGGTGTATAGGAAAAAGACAAGGCGGTCCCTTGCTCTCGCCCCATAGACAAGACTCCCAGTCGTTGTGGATTGTGGTGGCTGCGAGACGAAAAGTGTGTCAGTAGGAAATAAACGTTCGGAGAGTGTGGAAAAAATCAGGATTTAAAGTGAACTTTTCTTCATCATCATCATCATCATCTCACTCTGTGCTCACATAATACAATAACTATCCATGTAATAATAATACTAATCATCATCATTATCATCATCATAATACATAATATTGAGTGGAACTCTACAGTAATACTCTTGAACCTCCAACTTCCAGTTAACTAAAGAGCAGAGTTGAGTTACAAAAAAAGTACACTTTTAAATTACTGTTTTATAATAACAACAAAATTTTGAATTTGATATTCAAATTCATATTCATATTCTTCACACTCTCTTCATCTTCTACATGTACACATGTATTTACGTACCTTTACAAATGTGTGATTCTTACGAGTGTTATTTTTCTTCAGTTTTCTTCTTTCAAGTTTGATATAGTTTCTTCTTCCTCCTGTAAAAAGTGATTTACTGTTATATATATATATAAATATATTACAGAGTTCAAAACAAAATACAAATAAGAATAAGAATACGAAACATATTTTTGGATAACATTCGTTTGATTAATTACAATTTTGCGATAGTGTCTTGAGTCTTGAGTGCGCAACTGTTTGTATGTACTTCATACTGAAAACCTGAGCAAAAAAAATTCAGTTTGTAATTTTTTGTGCATAAAGATTAAAAATCTATTTATATATATTACAATATAATTTTTTACTAGACGCTTGGATACTCGAAATTCTAAATACGTATAAATATATATAGTATATAGTATATATTTTTTTGAATATATATTTTTTTCTTGTTCGACAACTTTATTTTGTGCAAAAAAATACTACGAGAAATTTTTTGTATTCATCAACATAAGTTTTTTTTTAAAACGGATCGATAACACGATGAAAGCAAAGTTGAAAACTCCGTAGAAATTAAATCATCCAACAAAAAATATTAAGTGGTTATTTTATAAGGATATAAATAAATAAACAAATAAAGTTACAAAAAAACAAAACAACAGTTCCATCGTTGTTTCGTTTTGTTCGGTTCTGTCAGACTAGTACTATCTAAATAAAACAGAACGATGGATATGTGGGAAAAAATTTGGGCATCTCAGCCCTCCTCCAAAAGTGCTATTGATAGTATTCCATCACCATCCTCATCACCGACACCCTCACCAGGCTCAATCAAAGGTACGCCGAAGATGTCATGTATGTGAATAGATACATATATATCTAAGTACATATGATATGACAAAAAAAAACAAATAGTTTATTTAAGACAAGAAAGAGTGGTTATTGTTTACCTATTACCCATACCCATAGTATAGTATAGTATAGTATAGTGTTTAGTGGTCATTTATTACATAACAGTACTAGACAGGGATTGGACAGGTTTTATTTGTTTTTTGCATGGAATGGAATGTACCAGTGAACAGTAAAGGCAAAGAAAAAATATATACATAGATATCACACGTACAAACTGTTTAGTGTGTAGTGTATAATGTATAGAGAGGCATAAGTGAGTTACAGGGTAAATGAACCAATTAATAATGCAATGAGTATTGAATATTGAACATTGAGTATTGAGTATCAAGTATTGAGCATTTGAGTATTTGAGTATTGACAAGTGTACAGAGAGTAAAAATACTTCTTTTTGTTCTTGCTCTCTCTCGAACCCTTATTGATTTTTCATGGGCCTAAAACATTTAATAGATTTTCATTAATAATTACAATAATTTTGTACCAAACCTTCTTATCCATTTTAATACTGAAAATATTATACATAAATATATTCTTGTACGTCAAGGGAACAGATATTGATGTGTGAATGAGTTTACGTTTTAAAAAAATATCCACATGTTAGGATACATTTATAAAAAAATATTCTTGACAGTAGTCAAACATAGACAAATACAAATATAACGTACAGTCCGTTAGAAGAGGCTAAAAATAATTTAGTAAATACAATATGAGCTTTTATCATTATTATTATTATTATACACTTAATGTAATGCATAGGAGCTCATTGAGTGTGAGTGTTGTATTAATTGTTTTCTAATAAATATGTATGTACAAATGCACATTGTGCAGCTATTTCTATGTATGAATGCATGTATCTACATCAAGTATCAAGGAGTAACTATTGAAATTTTTACCCGTTCCATTATCCGTTTCAATTGCATTAAAATTTAAATCACTTTGAAAGGTGAACTGTCTAATGTCTAATGTCTAACGTCTAATGTGAAGGATAATGCACAAACTTACTGATGTGGGCTTTATGATTTTCTCTATGAGGAATGTCATCTTTTCAAGTATAAAAGCTACACATGGAAATTATTCCTAGTTTTTTCTCCATGTATTCATGGAACAAAAAAAACTATTATTTGGTTTTCGTAATGCTACTGTCACTTGACTGTAGTCTGTAGTCTGTAGATTGTAGATTATATATAGTAGACTGTTGACAGATGAAACAGTGAAGGATTGACACTGGTGACTGGTGACGCATTCCAAAAATTTAGAAAATCAATTTATTTTTCTATCAAAAAAATTATCCTCTGAGTAGTAGTATCTATGTAAATTGTAATTATTTATCTGTTTACATATACGTATTTGTACATATGGACATAGAAGGAAAAACAGTTAAAGGTTCAAGCTTTTTATACATAAAACATAAAATTTATAAAATTCGAAAGCAGAGAAAGTTTTTTGACAAATCAGATAATATGTAATAATTTCAATATATAAAATATGTATACATAATACATATTACAGATACACACATGTTTTTTATGTTCCCAGTGTATGAGATTTTTAAAGAGGAATTCCCAAAGCCAAAGCCAAAGTCAAATTTATATTCACAATCAAATTCATAATATGCATTTATATAGCATACAGTATACAGTATACAGTACACAGTAGAGTGTGTATGCAAATACTCATGTGCACGTAGTCATCAAATTGCAAAATAAAAATATGATACATACACACACATCTACGGCTACATCTACATATATATTCTGCACATATTGAAAAATATTAGACATTTTTTATGCAATTGAAGAAAAAAAAAGGATGCTGACGACATAATAATTATGACTTCTACACTTTACACTCTATACTCTATTCTCTATAGGGATTGTGATTGTGATGATGGTGAGGGTTATAGACAATCCAATCCAAGCCAATCCAATACAAAACACAAAATATCTACAATCCATTACAATTTAATAATTATGATATAAAAAAATATACGTGAATACACCAATATATAAATATATAAATGTGTGTGCATATGTATGTAAATACATTATACATGTGTTCATAAAAAGTGTCTGATTGTTCATAATATAATATATAGTGTAGTAGTATAAGGATTAGGGATGTATTTGACTGTGTATGTGTGAGTGTATGTGCATGAGTGTGTAATGTATTTCTACATGGCAAACAAGTTAGAAAATTGGAAACTAGTCATATCAGGTTACCCCATCGAGAAGGAAGGGCAATAACCTAACTGTGTTGTACTACTAACTAACCAGCATTATACAATTTATAGCTGTACGTACACTCACTTATAGTGTACAAAATACAAAGCGTCGAGGAGTACGACTACGACTACGACTACGAGTGCGTGCATAACCACAGTACACAGTACAGTCCTATGCGCTATGTCCTATGTATACTTGTGTATTATGCATGTACGTGTTTTTTCTCTATGATGCTATAATAAACGTCTTCGTACTCACTCGCAAATCCGTCGGCTCTCTCTCTCTCTTTCTCTTGCATGTACACTGTATACAGTACAATATTATTCCGAGTACGTATACCTCTAAGCCCACATAACTCCACTATGGGAATAAAAATTCATTCACACGAACATAGAACATAGAAGCTAGTCAAAAGAAATAAACATACTGTACACTATTCAATATAATATTTTGCACATACATGTACATAAGTACTTGTACAAACTATGAAGCAGCAAGAAAAGCTCCTCTTGGCCAGTGCAACACATAACACATACCGTATTCTGCATATTAGATCCTATAGATGTATTTATTGTGTGTATAGTCGAGATAGTGTAGAGTGTAGAGTGTAGCACAATGCAATCACACACCTTTAACTAACCGACTGTCTCGTAATAACTATATACTCACAATTCACAATATATACTTGTAACAATACTGCACAGTGTAATAATATTAATATCTTGATCATCATGCAGTTAAGTATTCATAATATATAATATAGCTGTACTCTGTATAAGCTTCAAATTTTCCCAACTAGCTAATTTTTTCTCTATGTGCACATATTCATATTCCTGTACATACATACATACATCACATCACATAGTATCACATAATCTTTACACCATACCCAACACAACATGCAAAAATCCACACGGATAGTAAATGGCAAAGGCAACAGCATGTATGCGTAATCCAAATGTCACTAGTCTTTTTTTTTGCAATTTCTCAATATTTCGTATTCGTATTCGTATATTTATTTTACAGAGTGTAGTGTGTTGTATTGTTTATGTTGTTGTTTATCTGTAGGACTTTTTACATGCTACTGTTACTTATGTTGTCTTGAGTATAGAGTATAGAGTATTGAGTCTTCAGTCTACAGTCTACACGATTACGATTGTCATTATTTTATTTTGCGACGTCTTTTTTTCCTATTTGTTTTCCCTTGTTTCTTCTTGTTTACTGTGTACCGTGTGTCACACAATACAAAATACACACACGATATACGATACACGATGAAGAAAAAAAACCTTGAAGATTGACGATTTATGAAATTGCAAAAAAAAAACGTAAAACGTAGAAAACTGATATTGATTTCTTGGCCACTGTTGACTGTTGAATCATACATAACAGTATAGTACAAACAGAGAATTATTAATGGGCTAATTTAAGTATAAAGTTTAGTTGGATGAAATTTATGTATGTAAAACGGGTAGAATTGTAGAATTTTATTATAGGACATAAATGGTTTTTTTAGCATACGTATAAATTATACATGATACATGATTTGTAATTTGTAAAACTAGAAAGTGAGTCTAAACAAAGGCAGCTGTTTTCGTTTTCGTTTTCCTCGTACGTCCCGTACGAGATGAATAATTTATTCTGAAGGAATTTTCGATGGAATTCCATTGACTCTCACTGTTATTACTAATTGAGGAACGTTTCATGTTATTGATCC
Organism: Sminthurinus signatus; assembly: GCA_019776565.1. NCBI lineage: Eukaryota > Metazoa > Arthropoda > Collembola > Symphypleona > Katiannidae > Sminthurinus > Sminthurinus signatus. The sequence continues at coordinate 847 of JABASP010003029.1, read as the reverse complement.
TGTCTGGGAATTGTGTAGACGTAAAAGGTACTATAGAATATAGAATAGAGGAATTGTTAGTACAGATATGAGCAGTTTTTTTTACGTAAATGTTCAGTATACATGTGGATATAATATAATAATTTTTGAGATGGTGGGTGATCCACCAACATTGACGTCCCATGTTCCATCTTCCATGTTCCAGACAAAGAATAATAACATACGTGTATTTACATAATAAATATAACTATACATATACACATGTGATATATTATCCGGTATTCATCATTAATAGGAAGAGAGAGAAAGGATCATGTGCATCCATTTGATGGATGCAAACTAAATACACACACAATGTATTTTGATACATGATGATATTTGAAAAGTTGAGAAACTTTACATTTCTCTCTCACTCTCTCTTTCTCTCTTTCTCTCCTCTTCCTTTACTTTACTTCCCCAATGTTTTCTGATGTGACCCGGAAAAGTTGTGTTGTGAAGAAAATCGATGGAGGAAGCTATCGACCCGATGCCCGCCTCCTACCTTTGAACACAGAGTAGAGAACGTAGTACATTGTACGCTGTATGCTCTACGCTCTACGTTGTACAGTGTAGTAACAGTTCAGTGGCAGCAGTCGAAGACCCGTCTATTTCATAATATATTATACATGCTTATATCTTTTATACATGCATCGTGTTCTTGTACAATCTACAATTTATGTATTCATATCACCATGCTTTTAAACAGTAGATTTTAGTCACATCTATACATCTACATTCTTTCACCATACAAATATATTTAGGAAGAGGAAGAGATGGATGGCGAGAAGAGAAAAAAAAATATTCGTACACAAAAAACTTTGTTTGGTAC
>JABASP010003028.1:0-16186 GCA_019776565.1 Sminthurinus signatus | reverse complement strand
AAGCTTGAAATAAACTTGTTAGAATTCTGTTTTGTCTTTAAAACTGCTTTGAGAATGTGAATATTTTACATTAACCCCAAATTTTATTTGCATTCCATTTAACAAAAAGGTTGAGTATTACATTTGAACAAAATGAGAATTAGCGGGATGACTTTTTGTACTTTTTCCTTGTTACCATGGTTACCGAATTGGAATTGGAGATTCCGTCACTTTGAAAACGTGACAAGTAGATTCACGACGCTTCTCAGGACAAAGTCAATAAAATTGAGTGTGGATTCTCTCTCGAGTGTGTGAAAACTTCCAACTTTTACGCCGACATCTCGAATTCCTCCGATTTCCCGATTCATCTCAGCCCGAAAACTTTCTAATGGATTTGAATTCAAATTCGAGTTGAAATGAGTTGAGTTGTGGACAGTGAATAGAAATCCCATTTTCAACCGCTCCATTTTTTCAGGGATGGAAAACGCTTTTTGATACAGAATCCCGTAAATCAGAGTCATGATGACCGCGAGGTAACCCGTAAAAACCGCCAAAACTGGGAAATCCTGGAAATGACGAATCGTAAAGAAATAAAGCGGAATGGAAAGAAAACAAATTAATTTTATGGCAAAAATGCATGGCGGGAAACAGCGGTTGAAAACTTCAATGAAAAGGACAAGTTCTTTTAGCTCCTTTGAAATCTGACGGAGAATCCAAATTTCCCTCCGAATGTCTCGACTTTTGAACAAACGATGCTGGAATTTTTCCTCCAGATTTCTACACAAACATAAAAGTAAATAAATAAATTTTTTTCAAAGTTAATTTCATCCTCTTTTGATTTTTGGTTAATAACTGAGGTTTTTATCTTTTCATCCAGATCGTCTTTGACATTTGATATTTTACCTGAGTTGAAGCTCCAGTTGTTTAAAGTCCAGCTGACATTTGCAGAAGAACAAAAACTGACACACGACGGAAAAGGTGGCAAAGACAAAGACGAGGTTTATAAAAAAAGCTTCAAGAGCCAAAAGCCCCAAAAAGCTCCAAATATGTTGATACTCTGGCGGAAGAGACGAGTAGAAATGTTGAGGGCGACTGGGGTCAATGGCAAAAAGGAGTACAGCAAAGATGGCCGTCGGAACCATGGCAACCGGAAACAATCTGGCTAAAACCTCGTCCACAGAATATTTCGGTGGCCACGTCAACAGAGGGCGCACTTTTGAGCTGCCTTTTTTGTACATCTCTTCACTGCATTTCTGTTCTTGTTCTTGTTCTTGTTCTAGAGCTGGAATTGAAAATGATGTTGATTGAAGCGCAGTCCTAAATGCAGATTTCATTCCGACCTGAGTTTTACTCGCTTGTACAAAAAACAATCAAAAAAAATATAACAAAAGTTGATTGCGAAATGAACAAATTCCACATAAAACTCATTGTCAATAAAAAAAAATGAGCAAGCTCAAAAAAATACTTTTCAGTCTGTATTTTTTATTTTTGAACCTTGTTTTCCACGATCCCGTGTAATTTTAACTTCTTTGGCCATCATTTTCTGAACCGGATCTTCCCGCTCCTGAAACAGCTGGTTGAAGATTATTACGTACGCTTCAGGGTTCTTCCAAAAAAGACAAAATCCCATGTGGTAGACTCCAGCCGCACCAAATGCAGTAGCAAAATGAAGAATGAAATGATCCCATCGGAAATATTTTTCAGGCTCCAGCTTCGTCATTTGAACCAGTCTGCCGAGCATGTAAATCAAATACAAGATGCTGAAGCAAAACAAAAGCCTCCACAGAAAATTCTTCATTTTACTCGACTTTTTTTGAACTTGTCCTCTTTTCATCTCAATTTCCAGCGGGAGGAGATTCAAAACTGAGGAAATTTGAAGTGCTTTGAAATTAAACAGATTTTCTTCCAGTGTTAACATTTTTCCTCCTTTTTTTTCTCTTTTTTTGCTGACAATAAAAATCAACTTGCGATTAATTTTAAAGGTGTTGTCCTAAAAACAGCAAAGTGACATAGAGCTGAATTCAAGTTGTACTTCAAGTGAGCAGACTGCAAAACTTGATTAAGAAGTTGAAGAATAAAGGAGAGACTGGAGCTGGAACTGCAACCTGAAATGTCTACGGCTTCTTGTTGTTGTCTTTTCTCTAGACTTATCAATTTTATTGACCTGTTTTCTTTGATTTAAAACTGACGTGTCTTTTGTCCTTTGTCTTTTGCACGATTACGAGCAGAGCTGCAGGAAAATGTCTACATTTAGACGGGAATAAAGATGACGGAGTTTGATTAACCAAATTCAATCAACTTTTCTCTCTTATCTGTTAATTTGATTACCTTGAACATCGAACTGTGCACAGGCTTTTGCAAGAACGCAGTACAAGAAAGAAAATAAACGAGGTGAAAATAGTTTGAATGTAACCGCTTATGAATTATTCACATTTTTAATCAAGCCAAGGGAGCAGATAAATCAATTTCTGCTGAATGCTTAATGCAATTATTTCTCGTATACAAAAAGGTATCTAAATACTGACAATAAATACCAAGTACAACCACTAAATTGAAACCCGGAGCGGGAATCGAAGCTACGCCCTTCCATGCTATGTCTTGCCAAACCTTTGAACATTAAATGAGCCTTGAATTTTACTTCAAGTCAGTTCTTGAACAAGAGGCGAATCAATGTGTTAGTTTTAGAAGTAGAGGTTTCATGCAAATAAACAATCTAGTAAAACGAGTGGATGGAAACAAAATATTTTAATTTTTTCAACTTTGTTCCTCCCTTTAAATTTTCTTGATTTTTTTTCAAAAAAACTGTATTTTAAAATAAGAAAAAAATGTGTGTTTGGTTTCGAGAATGACACTTTTATAATTTAGTTTTCCTCGATTTGACTGAATTTTGAGGGTTGTCATGTGACCATCCAAAATGGTTCTCTTTGTCCTCCGAGTTTTAATTTGGTGAAAATTTTTGTTATTTCGACCTCTGCAGCCATCAGCCTTAAAAAAACTTGAGAAGTGTTCAATTGTTTCACTGTTTCTGTCAACAAAGTACATTACCATGGATACGTTTAGCCTTGAGTTTGTTGGTTCTTGAGATTGAAAAATGTGTGGAAAATTGCTGAGAAGCCGCGCTGTTGTAAAATAAAAAGTAAAATATCGGGAACCGTAACTAACTAAAGGATCCTGTGATTTTTTTCACATTACTTGTTCTTGGTTTTCATTCCTCATCTCTCATTTGTATTTTTTCTACTGTTCCATGAATGAATTTTGAACGTTCATTTGAAATAAAGGAATAAAAGTGCTAAAGTCTAGAGTCTACTGGACATTTACTGTTTACTGTTTCGAAGTATTTTTCTTCTAAATTATATTTAAACCATTGTACAATGCTTTTTCAATAGATAAAGTTAAAGTATTTCTCTTAACTCTGAACGTCCTGCATAAACATTTCAGAAATGCTTAGCTATGTATTATACATATAAACAAAACAGCTTGATAAGTATTTCACCAACTAAAAAAACCTGGTGGGGAACCTGGACCAAAAATATCTACAAAAAAAAAACAGAAATGCAGACCATTCCCAGAAACCCCAGAAATTATAGGCTATTTCAACTGAAAACCGGGCCACTGGAAGATTAAGAGTAAAAACGAAATCGGAATCGGAATGTGGAACCAACTCCATCGAATATCGAATATCGAGTGGGCTGAAGACTGGAGACTACAGAGAAAAGAGTATGCGAAATATCTGTGTGTGGAGGACAGATAAGATGAGTCGGGATTTTTAGTTAAGTTGGATTTCTTCTTTTCCTTCTTTATGACTCCATTACTCACTACTCACCCACTGTGGAATTCTCCTTCTTCTTCATCTTCTTCTCCTGCTTCTTGTTGGAGACAAAACAAACTACTCACATTAGAAATCAGTACTACTTTTACTCTCTCCTGTTCACTGTTCACTTCTGTTCGCCTGTGTTTGGGTCTGGCTCATTGCTCACGAGAATTCAGAATCCAGGGATTATATGATAATATATATTATATTTTTATTACTTTCATATCACAGACTCAGAGTCTGTATTCTGAACCTCCTCTTGAATCAAAAGTCACATGGTCCAATCTCCATTTTCTCAAATTCTCAAACTTGACTTGAGTACTCCTGCTCATTCCTCATTGCTCATGGAATCAAGAGTTCAGAGTACAGAATCAAGAGGGGAAAGACTTGAGGACTTGATTAATTTCCAAGGCAGGAGCAAACCATCAATAATTCTGGAACTGGAACTGAAACTGGATTGTGCAAGGGTTCAATTGACTAGTCGGTTTATTATTTGAACTTTGTCCCTGAAAAATCCTTGGGGACAAAAACTATACATGTGTACTTTTCTATCTCTATATTTGCTCAATGCTCAATACTCAATACTAGAATCAAGATATTAGATTCTTCTTAGACTTTTCTCCTTTTATAATTTGGCGCGATCCATCCATTTTCTTTATAATTTATTACACATTGTAAATGCTCTCGACTTTCAACTCTCGACTCTCTACTCAAAACTAGAAACTCGAGGCAAATGAATAACGAGACTTTTATCATCCGGAGTTGGATTGAAAATCGAGAATCGAGAATCGAAAATTCATAAAATTGAGTCTCATCTAAAAATACCGCTAGAAAAAAAGCTGACACTTTGATTTCCTCAAACCTCAAACATTAAAGCTTTTACTCATCTTTAAGTACATTTTAAATGCAAATGGGTTCTATTATAATCTAATAAGGAAAAGTAAAATCTTTAGCAGTACGAAGCATCTTCAGACTGTGCATTTTAAATTTTACATGCTGTATTTTTCAAACTAGTACAAGTTTGACAACATAAAATGAAACGTAAAACGTAAAGCAGAAGCTTGAACACAAAAAACACGGCTGTTGTGTAAAATGTAAGTAGTAAGTATTTTGTATTTGGATACAGTAACAAAAAGTCATGCAAGTGTACAGTGTACAGCGTACAGTTTTTTTTGTGGCTGTGGTACAAATTGAAGGTTTGAAAATGAATCGAAATATTTACAGCAATAAAAGTACAAGTGTGTTTTATTATTTATCGCTTGCCATTCTTTTTTTTCCTCTAATATTCTATATATAGACAGATTTTTCCTTGGGAAGAGATACTCTCTGTTTTTACTGTATACTTTTGAGCTTCCTGAAGCAGTTGTTCGGTTTTGGTTTTGGTTTTGGACTTGGACTTGAAAGCTATTGCCAATACTGGAATCTATAGTCTATACTGTGTATTATGTGTTCCATACCTGTTCATGTTCAAAAAACAAAAATGATGGATGACTCAACTTTCTTCTTTCTTTTGGATGGCTTTTTCTTCTGTACTTTTAGTCTGTAGTTTGTATTGAGTCCTCAGTATTTTGTACACGGTACTCGGTACTCTGTACAATTTGGCAGTACAGGGGAAACTGCATGTGAAAAAAATCCAACAGGAGTGAAATGACAGCCGAGTAAAATTTATTGTTCCTGCTCCAGCCTCAGGAGCATCCTCCACTTTGACTTTGAAAGGTCAGAATATAGAGACACACAAGAAAAATGCTCCTTTTTGGTCTGGTCTGTCCTGTTCTGTTCCGTTTTGTTCTGGTCTTTTGTGGTTGTACAATGTAGAATGTACAAGTACAATGTAAAAATACTGGGAGCAAATTCACAGCCATGTTTTTATTTTCAATAGATCATACACAAGTGTATTGAGCATTGAGGGTTTGACAAATGTTCATATTATTTATTGAATCCTGACAATACATCATGTGATAAAAACCCATATAAATTCATTAGCTCGGCTCGAGTCTCGAGGTCCATTTTAAAAATTAGATTTTTGAGTCAAATGTCAATGTCAAATTGTACAAGGAATTTTAATGACACAATTACTTTTAATGAATGAAAAAGCTACAATATAAAATACAAAAGGCTACAATAAAGTGGAATATTTGTATATTAAATGGTTTAAATTTGAAAAGCAATGGAAATGACGAGCGTCAAACGTCAAACCTCAGAAGTCAGAAGAGTCACAGTTTTAACCGCAAATGGCTCATTCTACAATCTAGAATCTAAAATCTACAATGAGAAACAGTGGAGAAATGTTTACGCACTATTCATAACCATCACGTTTTCATTATGACTGAATAAACCAGACAGCGCTGGTTTCATCATCCCTTGATATTCCGTGATATGATATGAGATGTGGTGATGGAATTGCAGAGTTGACTGGAGGATACTGAAGCTACAAAGCTGAAGCTGGAAACTTGTTCTCACTTTGGACTTTAGACAGGGGAAATTGAAGAAGAAAGCTCAACTTTACACTTGTACATTTTATATTGTACAGTTGTTGGATTTAGAATGAATTTAGAGTTTAGAGTGTTGAGTGTTTTTTGGGACGGCGTCTGACAAAAGCGTTCATGATCATTATGATGACGTAATATCTGACAACGTGTAATAAACTTGCTAACAATTTAATTCAAATTCCAATCCTGTGGATCCCCCAAGACAAGACAAGACAAGGGAAAAGAAGAGAAGAGCAGAGTAAAAGTAGAAGAGGAGAGAGAGGAATGTAATTTATTATGCCATCCACACTTATTAAATGCTCAAAGTTCAACTCTTCCCCTGGTTCCCGTTTTATCCTTACAATACACAATACACAAGAGGATGAATATGAATAAATATGCATTACGCATTACGCACTATGCAGTTACGCAACTTGATACTTAAAACTCAAAACTCAAACCCACAAGTCCTCAACCTTCTTATGTGTTCTTTTGAGATTCATCTACAATCCTCAATGTAAAATGTACTTTGTACATTCTACTCGGCACCGCATTCTGCATTCTGATTAAAGAAATTCTTGGACTTGGGAATTCTTCAGAGTTCAAAGTGTTTTCCTTGAACATCCCGAATTCTTTCAAGTTTCAAAGTAAAAACTGAATGACCACAATTTTAAATAACAAACACGGGATGCAACAATTACAAAAAAAAGTTACCTCGATACTTTTTCACTCATTTTCCCGTCAAACTCAAATACAGCATCTCCATCTTTGTCTTTATTTCTGAAAGTTTATAGCTTTGATCATTCATAAAAATAAATAAACCAAAAAAGCTCATCAAGTCTCTACTGATTGCTGACTGGTGACTGAATAATTTTCCTGTTCCTCGTTCCTCGTAAAAAACATGTTAAATCCCTTGTGTAAACAGAAGATTCACTAATATACGTAAAATATCTTTTACTAATGAATAATCTACAATAATCTAGTATCTACAAGTTGTAACAAAGTTAACAGTTATGTGAGCAATAACTAATAATAATAACCATCAAAAAACAGGAAAAGGTACAAAAACACCAACAAAACCGCTGTAAAATTTTTATACTTAGTTTTGTTGAAGAAAGATGATGATTTGCTGCAAAGAAGAAAGAAGAAGCTATTTTTACTTTGTGACTTTGTCCTCACAAGATTTTCCTGTTACCTTTGAATTCCGAATAAAGAACACTGAACATTGAAAACTGAATGACTTTGGAAGAAAAGCAAAAGGTATTTGAAATACACAACTTTGTTCCTTACCTTCTGCTAAAAAGTAACTACTGATTTTGTGAATGTACGGAAGTCATGAAACATAAAAGATGAGAATAAAAAATATTACAACATAGTAATTCGCACGTTTGTGGTTTATAGAGATAAGATAAAATGTGTTACAAAATATGTATCAATGTATCAGTCTAGTCATTCACTTTGAGTTCTCTATTTTTGTCGCACTCGCACTTTTGCCGTGTGAAATGTGAAAAATATAGTGTGGAAAAACAAACACCATTACGTTTATTGAAAACGTCTGGAAGAGACCACCAAAAACCGACAACCGGCACATAAAAAACAGAAAATAAAACCTGGGAAATCCCACAATTTCATATAGACTTCAAAGTCAATAATCTATTTTCAGATTTTCAAGGCATTTAGGTATTAAATTTGTTCTTTGGATTTCTAATGACAGCAATTGCTGCCATCTTCTGCGTTATGAATTTTTCAGAAGTAGACTTGATTTCTTTTTTCTTCTAGAGTGCAATGAACTGTCAAACACCACCTCAAAATTTGAATGCGTTTAGAATTGAGAAGAGTCAAGGTAAAAATTGTACGTAAAAATTGATGTAGAAGCTTTTTTCATCTTTGTTACATATTCTGTACCTTTTGACAATCATTTTTTGCAAAATCCTGTTTTTTCTTTTGATGCTACAAGTAACGGAAAACTGCTGCACTGTACATTGTAAATTGGCTTAACTTAACTTTGGTTTGTTTTCTGGTGTAGTTAGCCCTTGACTTTAAAAAAGATAGACAGAAGCAGAGACAGGGAAGAGATGCAGAGAATAAGAATAAAGATAGTTTAAGAAGCCATCAGAAGGCGACAAATGAGAAAATAATGTCGGCTTAAAAAGAGCAAATGGGAGTAAAGGTACACTTTTGGGCCATCATAAAACAAAACGAGGTTTTTCTCATTCTCACTCCGCAGTAAAGTGAGCATTTCTCTTGCATTCTCTCGCTCCCTCTCCCTCTCTCTGTTTCCACCGCTCCGTCTCGTCATCTTTTCATACAGCTCATAACAAATGTAAAATGTAAAATGGAGTAGTGAGAGTGAGCTGCAAAAGCGGTGTCTCTTCAAGTGGAACCCATCTCATTTAAACTTTTCATGCATATACGAAATATGGATCTACATCTCTTGCGTTTTATACACAGAAACTTTCTTTCCTCAAAAAAGGAATTGACTCGTGACCCCTGACTCCTGAGTGTAAGAATATCCACTCTTTTCACACTAAAAAAGCTTTTCCATTTAAATATTCTATTTTTTCCAAAAATCACAAAACAACCAACAACAGTTTTTTCCATATTATTCAATATTCAATGTAATAATAGTTATGTACATGCATAATTCTGCCTGGAATCAAAGTACGTCAATAAAATAAACTTACAGTTGAGAGACAGAGGAAATGGCAAATGGGCGAATTCGTCCATCCGTTCGTTTGTCCACCACTACGCAAATTTATTCCTCGCTGTAGATAACTGTCGGTTGTCGGTGTTATGCGTCGGTGATCTCTGAAAACTCTTACGCAGAACAGAATAATGCTCGTTTCCATCTTCAATCCCCAGGTTTTTATTATGAACAGAAAAAAGTAAGAAAATAACAACAATGAAAATTTGAATGTGAAAATTTTTTGTAAAATTTTGATACAAGCACAAAGCTATTTTTCTCTATTTTACATTATATATTTTTTAATTAAAAATACAAAACCTCTGTATTTTTAAATAGACTTGAGATTTTTATTTTACTTAATAAAGTACTAGTTAAAAATACCTCCATTTAATCGATGGGATAAAGCGTAAGAAAAAATGGTCATGGTTCTTGGACCCGAGCACAAGGAACAAAGAACAAGGGACAAGGGCGTTGGATTGGATTGGATTGAGTGAGCACAATATTAATACTATTATAAAGATACTTATTCTACTGTGTTCTAGGTTCTAGTATAAATTCTAATCGGAGGGGGGAAAGAAGAGAGAAAAGAGAAACGAGAGGGAAGTGGGAAAGTATGGGGATGGTCGAGGTAAATAAATTTGAGCAATAATAGGTTTTTTCGAGGAATAATTCTTTTTAAATTAGCTACTCTTCTTCTTCTACTTCTCCTCTCCGGACAGACTTGTTCCTCCTTCTCCAGTTTCTGCAGTTCTCCTTGAGTTCCTCTTTCTCTATTTCTCTATTTCTTTCTTTCTTTTCCTTATTTTCTCCGTCTCATCTCCATCCATCGTCACATTATAAGCCATTTAGTGCACACAAAGACAAGTTTCTCACACGAAGCAAAACCTCGGCTCTTTATCAAAGAGAATTAATTGGTTTGCGTCAGTAAAACTGAAAGGATGAATTAAATAGCTGAGAAAACCTTTTCCTTTTTCTCCTTTTCTCCTTTTCTCTTCCCGTCTTCTTTCTCTTTCTCTTCCTCCCTCGCACAGCCTCACAGTTCACAAGATATACTTTATCCGTATTTCTACTTTCTCTCAGACTGCTTCCACATTTCTCTGCTCTCTTTTCCTTCATTTACTCCCCTTTCTCCCTCTTTTTCTCCACAAGATGTAGATTTAGAACAAAACTAAAGCCAAAGTCAAAGGAAATCCAGAACCAGAACCAGATGCAGAACCAAAGCTGAATCGGCCTGAACTGAATCAAGGGGAACAATCCAACCCAACTTCCTTTAGCCAAGCTAACCAATGCTTTACTCCAAACTTGGGCCAAGAATACACGTTTCAAATAGATCCAAATTCCAACATACACGAGAGCAAGAAGCAAGGGAGCAGACCCTGGTAAAATTATTGGACAAAGAGCAAAGAGAATACATTTACACGGATGTGCATATTTATTCCTTGAATATTAAAGTTTCCCCGAAACTGGAGCCTCTAGTCTCGAGTCTCAAGATACGTGTAATAACTGCGTGTAATAAACTGCAAAATGACTATATGACTCTAAACTCCAAAGACTAAAGATAGGCTGTAACGTAATATAATATTAAAATTTTGTAGCTTTTATATTTTACATTTTATAAATGTATGCATGTGATATTAAGTGTTTTGTATGTATTACACACAAATATTGGATGAACGTGGTCGGAGGACTTACAAATACTTTGTGCATTGTACATTGAATAGTGAAGCCTCAACCCTCAACTACTCAACTTTCAGCAAGTTGGATCGGTTGGCTGGTTTTCATTTGTAAAACTGAACATTGAACATCTTGCACCATTCTAGATTTTGGGTTTTACATTCTCATTGTGTAAAATCAAGAATCAAGAATCAAGAGTTTGAACTATAAAAAGTGCACTTTTGATATTAAAGTGTAGTTTTAACATTCAGAGCACCTTTACGACTAATCATCGGTCGACTTCCCTCGGAATCGCTATACTTTATTCTGTGTTTGAGGTCTGGTTGGAAAGTCTCAAGTCTTTTTCCCCTTTCCTCTTTCCTCTCTTTTAATAATACGCACAAATTTGGGAGAGTCATAAGATTCCCTCAATTTCATTTTTCATACAGCTATAAACTATGAGCTATCTAATCAACTAAATTAAACTGTGGAGAATAGATTGAGAATTGAGGGCAGGTGCAAGAATCAAGAATCAAGACGATAGCACAAGAAACAGAACAGATATACTTTCCTTACACATGCCCTATATATTTTATCTACGAATTTTGAATACGGGAGAAAACTCGGATGCTGAATATTAATAAAAGATACAAAATGTACATTTGTATTTGAAAAGATGAAAAGCTGCAAAGAAAAGTACACTGAAAACTGTACCAAATAAAGAAAGCCCTCGAAAGATATTTCTGTCTTTTTTCTCTGTTTGATAGTCAAAGGAGGGAGGAGGGAAAATTGTGTTTTAAATGTGCATTTTTATTACAATAAAACTATGATTACTGTTTGAAACAGGAAAAGATCAATTGAATCTAATCTTTGTGACTTTTCCCCTTTTCTTCTCCTATTCTCCTACTTAAAACTTTCTGCAAAGGCACAAAGAAGAAATACAAGTAAAAGTTAAACGGGCTGTAAACTGTAAATTGTAAATTTTGAGTTGAGAATGGGAAATGGCGAATTGTAAACCGCAAATAAATAAAAATAAAATGTGAGGTTGGAGCTACAGAAAACAGCAAGGACAATAGAAAACCCAACAAATGGTAAAATGGGAATGGTTTTATATCATGATATGAAATGGTATATCTATTTTACATATTCTAGTTAGATTCTAGAATCTAGATTCCAGAATAAATGGTACTTTCTCTTTCTGCTCATGGCTCATAGCTCATGGTTTTTGAAGATCCTGGATCCAGAATTGCGGATTTTGAATGGATGAATGGCTGACTGGTGGTTGCGAGGAAAATACAAATACAAATACACGTAGTAAAATGATAAAATGGGAGAATAGGAAAATCGGAAACAAGGTTATATGCAAAACAATAATACTTGAAAAACTACTCTTTCTACTTCCTTTGTTTTTTCCATATCCTGTAATTTTTTTTCTAGTTGCTAGTTGCTCCTGGCCCACAAAACACACACCAAACAAAAGATCTACGATACAAAATGTACAATGTACAAAATATGAATACATGTACAATTTATAGTGTACACAGAGAATGCGCTTCAATTTCACGCGATGATGAATTTTGTAAAACTCCAAGGAATAAAACAGAGCGTTTTTTTCTTCTCTTGTTGTTCTTGTTGTTGTTCTTGATGTGGGTCTCCTTTTGTTCTAAGTGCTCCGTTCAATGATCTACTGCTTTACTTCCAACTCCGACTCCAAGTTGCTCCAGTTCCTTTTAAACCTTATTGCACATTTATATAATAAACATTCTCATCTTTTCGCTTTCGTTTTCAGTCTGGTTTTTACTCTACTCCAGCTTTGAGTTTTGGCTTAACTTGCCCTGAAATTTCCTGTATCATTTCTCTCTCCATTTTTTTCTGTACAAAATGTACAACTTTCATATTTCTCTTTTGTGTCTCTTGTTATCAAAGGACAAGGGTGAAAATACAATAAATAGTCCAAATGCTGTTGCTGTTTTTGTTTTTTGCCCTGTTCACTAAATATTACATATTCAATATATTTATCATGGAAAAAAAGCATTACAAATTTTTCATTAATCATGTTGTTTCAGCTCGTTTCATGACCTTTTTCTTGTTCCAGTGCATTTTAGTACTCTTTTAACTTTTCCTCTTCCAGTTCCAGGTTTTTACCAATATTAAAATTGACTGAACAAAAATACAAAATACTAGAAATCCGTAATTTTAGTGTAATCATCTTGTGCGTATCTTTTGTTTTATCCTTGGTGTAAAATCGATATTTGGATCATGAGGTGTGTTTTTTTTTAGGAATTTTAACCTCCGATTAAGTTCCCAAAAGTTTTTTCTCACTTGATTCGATTTAAAATTCTGTATTCAAGGTTTACAGTTCAGAGCTCAGAGTTTAGTTTTTATACATTATGGATGAAAAAATACAATAGTAAACTTTTTTTTCTTCTTGACCTTATGAAAAATTTAAAAGTGAGTAGCTGAGAAAAATTTATAAAAGGATAAAAGGATATTCATCATATTATTATTGCGATATGCGTCTAGCCTGTAGTCTGTCTCGAGTCTCGAATGACCCTTTACGGGGAAAACTATATGCTAGCTGTTAAAAAGTATAATGTAGACAGTAGATAAGTGTTGTACTTTCTCCAGTTCCAGTTCCAGTTTGAGTTCTCTAGTTCTCCAGTAGAGATTATAGATGAGAAAGTGCGGTATAAAAAATGCATGTGTGTATGGTAAAGAAACAAAATAAAACAGAAAAGAGAGAAAAATAAATGTAGACTTCAAAGTTGTTGTGTTGTGTGTGCTTGAAATATTTATTTTCAAGTTGTACTTGTATTCTTGTACTTTTTGAACTTGTATTTGTATTTTCAACTCTTTTTTCTTCTTTAGTTTTGCTCTAGTTGTTTCCTTTTTCTTTTCCTGGTGCGAAAAAAACCCCAAGAATCAAGAATCTAGAATCATCTCTATTTTCTTTACTCTCTGTTCTCTGTTCCTGGTTTGCTATTTCTGCTTGTATTTTCTGTTCCTTTTGGCCTGTCTGAAAAAGAAAGGGGAGAAGACGAAAAGGAAAACGGAAAGTTTCTACGTAATAAAATGAAAGGTCACCATCAACCAAAAGAACCAAAAGATTTTAAAACCCAAGTCCAAAGTGTACACACAATGTGTAAAATATATTGTACACAAAACAGGAAAGCATAATAAAAGAAAAGTAAAGAAATTACCGTCCAGTTTTTATGGACTTGTTGTAAACTGACTGTATTTTTTTTGTATGGAAAACGTCAAGTCAAGTCAAGTCGAGTCATTTAAAATTCTCCGTGCGTCACATTTGTTTTGATGATCAAAATATCAAATATCAAATACCAAAATACCAAGTATCAAAGTATCAAAATTTTCAGTTGCAGCTCCGTTTTAAATTTTTAAACTTTGTAATGCATTTTTAAAAATGAAAAACATGTTGTAAACGAATTCGGATTCGGATTTCCTGTCCAAAGTCCAAAGTCTAAAGAAACCCCAACGGAAAAGTTCAGAGTAGCTCAAAGTTCAACTCGTCCAGTTCAATTTGAAACAAGGAAATTTTGACGGTCCGTAAATAATTCACTTCACGTGTGAATCAAGAATCAAGAATCCAAAGCAAAAGGAAAAAGGAAAAGGAAAAGGAGGAGGAAAGCCAAGTGCATAGATGAGACATGCACACTTTGTATTCCTCATCATGATTGCGAAAAGCAATCAAGATGA
Source organism: Sminthurinus signatus (assembly GCA_019776565.1). Classification (NCBI taxonomy): domain Eukaryota; kingdom Metazoa; phylum Arthropoda; class Collembola; order Symphypleona; family Katiannidae; genus Sminthurinus; species Sminthurinus signatus. The sequence continues at coordinate 1,875 of JABASP010003028.1, read as the reverse complement.
GATTTGGGCTCGTAAATCTAAAATCCAGACTGTAGACTGTAGACTTTTCATCCAACGGCCAACAACCAACAGCCAACATTCAGCATCCATCTCAAATATTTCCACATTCAGCACCATCGTCCCTATTCATATTTCAAGCTTTAAACTTTACACCTTCCTGACAAATAAAAATACGAGAAGGATGCAAAATGCGGATGCGGATGCGGAGTATCTACACCAAACTCCGCTGTTACACTATCTCATCTCAAGTTGTTAAGAAAGCTACAAATGTTCAAGTCAAAAGTGGAAAGTGTGGTGGTTTCCAGTTTTTGAGGTTTCATAAACCACATGTAAATTATAGTAGTGGCGGGTGAAGAAAATCCTCGTCTGGCGTGTCATCTGTCATCTTATATTCTCACTTTTCTCCATCCTTATGCTTTGACTTGTGACTTGAATTGAATTGACTGTTTTCTTGTGCCTTCTTCTTCTTTTGCAATGACAGTCGACCTTTTTATCCACTTGCTTATTCAAATTCAGCAGTCGTATTTAGTCGTTTAATTTTGTTGGTGTCAAGTGTCAATCGTCAATGCAATTTTTTACATTTTATGCAAAATGTGCAATCTCGGTGCCTCAGTTTTATTCTGTAATCTTTACCCTTGACGTTTGTGTTAATGAGCATGAGGATTTTTTAGTTTTTTTGCCATATTTTATGCATGGATCTTCATTATGAGAAAAGAGAAAGGTAAAAAGTTTGCCCTTGAACTTTTGAGTTGTAGTTTTAGTTGGAACTGAAGACTGAAAAAATAAAGAATCAAGAGTCAAGAATCATCATTAGCCCAAAGTCAAAGCTTTTCTACCGTCGTTGCTCAAATAATTTCAAGTTTCAAGGAATAACTATTTTTCGGAAAATGCATGAAAACTCCAATCGATGAATTCTTCCATGAGGTAAAATTAGAGGAATGACGGTATATAAACAAAAAAACTGTGATTTCTTCGTGTGATACAGAACTGTGCGTTGTGATGGGATTCTGCTGCAAATTATTACAAACCGGGGACAAATAAAATAGGAGAAAAAGTCAAAGAGTCAAAGAGAGTCAAAGAGTCAAGAAGAAAGAGGTTGATGAAAATGGGTTGAAAGGAGAAATTGTAAAGGAAAAGAGGAGAGAAAACTCCAAAGGGTCCCATTTCCATTTTATTGCACAATTTAATATCTCGGGCATAATGACCTCTTTCCGTGAATCATGATAAATTGTGAATTGTGATTCACATTCACACTTTTTCCCCTCTTCTCTCCTGTATTTACACTTTACACATTCTCAATCTTTCATCTCCATTTTGATTGTGATGATCTTCCACCTTTTTAAGTGTTTTCATTCATTTTGTTTTGCAGAAATTTATTATGTTTGCTTTCGCAATCCTGATTTCACTTGCAAACATTAGAGTAAATAACCTTTGAATCTCAAATGAAATCTGTGAGCTTCTTTCTTTGTGGCGCCAACAAAGAATATTATTTTTTTAGAAAAAACCTCTTGAGATGCGAGTGAGGATTTTCATTATCACGAGTAAACAGAGAATAAAGACAAAAATTGAGAAGTCAAAAGTCAAAACCTCAGGTATTCAGATTACGGAAACTGACACACAAAATCTTCATTTCATATTCTTTTTTTCTTTTCCGAATGACCGATTAAACATTTCACATAATAAGCGAATTTTTATAAGCTTTACAGTTTTTGTACGTGTTTGTTTGTCCACCGGCAGTCAAAGACTTTTTAGAGACTTGCTATTTTTATTGGCTTTTTGGAATGATCAAAACAGAACAGTTCAAAGATGAAAAAAATGACAAGATTCAAAACCAAACCTCATCAGTTTTAAAAGTTTGTTTATGCAAATGTAAAA
>JABASP010003027.1:0-16196 GCA_019776565.1 Sminthurinus signatus | reverse complement strand
AAAACGAGGGCCACGATATGTAATATTATGTTAAAATTATTATGATTTACACTGAAGACTGACAAGACACGTTATTACATATATATATGCAATAAATGTACTTACTACTTACATATGCTCAAGGTTCAAGGCTTAAGGGTTAGAATTTTAAAGGAGTTACAAATAAATAAAACAAGATGAAAAGAAGAAATGACATGATTAAAAATTCAAATGCATGCGTTTAAAGTTGCAATTTTCAATATTATGATAATTTTACTTCAAGTCACAATCAGTAAATAATCAGTGCAATAAAAGTAAAAAAGTATAAATTTGCATTTTATGTACAATGTACAGCATAACTTTTGAAGAAAAAGGAACAGCACTTTCGCTTCCTTTTGCTTTTGCTTATTGCACTTTGGTTTTATTTTTTATGAGAGAAGTGTGTAATAAAAATAACTATGTAATTTTTTTGCTTTTTATTTGGCAGTTGAAATTACTGTGACTTTTATTTTGTTTACTTTCCTTTACATACATAATACATGCGGATACACTTTGCAGTTTGCAGTCTGCTTTCATAAACAATATTTATTATCTGTAGTCTGTACATATAGAATATGACAATTTTACAAGTTTTGTCTCTCTTCTTTTTATCCTATAGACTATTGATTATTGACACTGAAAATCTGCAAATTATATTATTTATGGTTTGTATTACTCAAAATGAGATTTCAATTTTCAATGCAAAGTGTAAATAAAGATGAAGTGGAGTATTTTCATGTAAATAAAAATAATGTAGTAAAAATATGTGGATGAGAAACGTTTGTGAATAATTTTTGAAACCGTTATGATGTAGTATCATAAGCCCAAATGATGAATTATCTAGTATATATTTTAGTCCATTAGATTTGTAATACATGGAAATAAATTCCAAGACGGCTGCATCAGCATCATTTATAGAGAAATAGAGAAAAGATGAAGAGTAGCAGATGTAATCTGACTCGGTCGGAGAGAAAAGGAACAGGAAAATGAACTGTTCTCGGTTCTCGATGAATTTGAACAGAGACCAGAGACAGCTAAAAGAGCTAAGAGCTAAGGCCGCGACAGAGACATGAAGACGATGATAAAAGATATAAGACAGGCAGATTTAGAGTGAGAGGAAGAAAGAGTGAAAAAGAGAATTAACATCTTTTTGCACACATTTTATTCATATAAGTAGTCAGTTGGTCGTCATATAACATATAACTATATATTCATGATATTTTAGTTTTGTATTTTGTATTTCAATGAATTTTGTTGAATGCTGATTCTCCATTCTCCATGTTCTCTCTGTCTTCCGAGTTCCGAGGGTGGATTATGGATTGTGGAGATGCAATTCGCAATTCATGTGCTATTTTTTGCCTTCAAAAAAACCCAGATACCAGATTATGTTTTCAGGAAGCGGTGAAGGTTAAGGCGTGAACAGCCAAAATCATAATGACCGCTATGATTTATAGGTGCAAAAGTGTTCTGTCAAAGGATGAATGAGAAGGAAAAAACACTCGGGATTCAGATACGACCGAGCAGTGAAAGAAAATGTACAGTGAAAAGCCAGTCTATGGTCTGTAAAAAAGTAGCTAAAAACTGTATAGTAAATAGTAAGCTTGTAACGTATAAGTACAGCATATACATTAAACATTATACAGAATACAGAGATACAAAGTACAAAGATCCAGAGAAAGAAGAGAACACAAAACACATTACGACACGTTTGAGACGCCTGCTCTTCCAACTTCCAACGTCAACTGTAGACTGTAGTAAATGGTGAACCTGGTTAAATGTTGAATGTTGAATGTTAAATACTGGTCATGTGTCATGTGAAACTTGATGTTCTGCAATTCTAACATCTACAATCTACAATGTCGTTAAATGATCTCTTGTGATCATCATTACAACTGATGTTCAACAATTGGTACAATTTACAGCATTCAAGAACCCAGAACACACCACATTAAAGTTACACAAAAGCACTTGTCTAATATTCAACATTCAAAATGTAGACTACCAGGCCAAGAGTATGTTTGCCGTTTGCTGTTTGCAGTGTGCACGATGCACGCGAAATTTTTATTTGCCATTTCCCCTTCACACGTATACATAATATATATATACAATATACAACGACGAATGCTTGTGCATAAAGACCGAGAAAGAGAAGAAAGAGTATTGCGTCAAAGCTTATATAAAAGAAGAGAGAAAGAGAATATTTAAAAAGGAATTGAAAGGCAAAGTAAAAAGTAAGTAAAGCAATAGTACAGAGTACAGAGATTCTTTTTAAACAGCTGCACATTTTCATTTGCCAAAACAAATCTTCCGTGTAATTCTACCAAAAAAATCCCTGACGAGGCAAACAGAATTTGGTAGAAATGAGAAAAGACTAATATTCTCAATGCTCAATCCTCATGATAAATAATAATGTTGCATGCTGTGTATCATAAATAATAAATAACATATTAGTTGGAAAGTTGGAATATTAATATTGTCCTCAAATATTAAACTTCAGAGTTTCTGTTTTTTTACCATAAAATCAAAATCACAAGGACATACAAAATACAAAACACAAAATACACACACTTCCACACTCCACATGCACAATTTACAAAATTGACAACCAACAAAAAAAACAGGAAAAAACTGTGAGACAAGAGACAAGTGGCGAATCCGATTCAGATTTTCACATTCATAAACCCTGTAGCATTTGACATTTGTCACTTTCTCAGTCATTTTACTTGAGCATTTCTTGTAGTTTGTAGTTTTCCAGGTACACATTTATTATTCATTGGAAGGAATTTCAGGGCTAATAAATGAACTTTCTAATACTTTTAGAAATAACACAAAATATCTTAATTTTCATGGAAAGATATTGCATATTTTCCCTCGTCTCATGGGCCAAACTTTTACAGGTTTTTACACAACTTTTCAATCGACAACTAATTTGAGATTTGAAATGGGGGGAAAATTATGAGCGTTGAATGAAAATATTTTTATGAGAAACTTTTGACGACTACGATCTACTATAAAAGGAGATTGAAAGTATAATATGTATATTATATATTATGTATCATGTGCATAATATATCGTAGAATGTGGCGACAGACAAGATTTACAAGATTTTTCTGTGATGTTTTTTTTTGTTTTTTATGACTGCCAGACTGTGAGTTTTGAGCTTAATATAGTTAATACGGGTGTTATTTTATTTGATATTTTATTAGTCTTGCTGATTATTTTGTGAGAAAACAATAGAAAATTATTTCCAAAATAATCAAAATAAATCATGTAAAATGTGTAGGGGAAACTGAAGACTGAACCAAATCACTATGACTGAAGAGTCAAAATTCGAAAGGTTATTTTACAGCAGCTTATAACTGCTTACTATCTGTTTACTCTGGCATAAATGTTGCTATAATAAAGGAACACAGAGTAAGCAGTATACTAATAATATGTAATATGTAATGTATTTATATTTAGCAAATCCGTTTTATGACTGAATGGAAAGAAAAACAAAAAAGTCTGAATTTTCAATGTCATCACGTTTCTATTTTCCAGTATCAAAGTTTGGTTGTAAAATTCAGAATTCAGAAATAAACAATGACGTGTTTTTTTGTTTTTTTAACTTTTTAGAGAATTTTTCATTTAACATTGTACATACGGGATTACGTATTATAAAGAGGATTTAGGCTTCAAATTGTTTTTCTTGTTTGTTTTCTTTCTAGTTTCTAGCCATAACTTGACAGAGTTTCAACTTTCAACTTTCTACTTGTTCATCGTTTCCTTTTGTTTCCGCCTGCCTGCCTGTTTTCTGTAAATAATTATTGTTTACTCAAAGTCAAGTCAAATCTGAATTGGACAACTCATATACAAAGAAAAGATGTATAAACACATGTACTGAATGTGTAATAAGTCTCGTATATTGTAAAGAGTACCGAGTAACATTTTGCAATGTAGTGTGTTGTGTAGTCTGCAGTCTGTAGTCTCTTAAAAAAGTCTCAAACGTAAAACAGTATGTTCACAAACGTTCTTTGATTCAAAATTAGAATCCAATTTTTAACTGAATGTGGGTCTGCCCGTTTGTTTAGAGATTATAGAAATATTATGGGATAAAATATAGAAAATGACGGGATGAGGAAATAATACATAAACCATTTACCATTTATAAAATTCGGAGCATCCTTTGAAATCTCCTTTATGATATCTTTAACAATAAAAGTTATAATAATTGAAGTTTGTATGGTTGTCAATCCACACATTGCCCACACGTATGTATGTATACGTTATACGTTATACGTTACAAATAACACGTGTTTACCAAAGACATTTGTCCTTTTTTTATACACACCTACATGAATTTAAAATGGATAATGAATTGATGTTTACAAAATATTGTTCTCCTTATGTAAAAAATACAAGGAAATAATACTGGTTCATTTCAATAAAAAATGGAGCTGTAAAAAGAAGCGGATACTTAATCCAATTTCAATTGTAAGTTGTAAACAGAATAAAAATAAAAACAACGATAGAAAAAAGAAAAATAGTAAACAGTGAACAGGATTCAGCACTTTGGTCTTTTGTATCTTTCTATTTGTCTACACTCTACTTTCGACACGCCTCCTCCTTTCTCCATCTACATACTGCATACTACATGCATATGCCTCTCATGTCATATTTCTAAAACGATTCAACAAGTCAAAAGTCAACAACCAGCTCTTCATTCTTTAGTCGTAGTACGTCGTTGTATCAAATTCAAATACATATATTCAAATTAAACATTCTCAAGACTCAAGGCTCAAAACCGAGAGTTGAATGAAAGACAGAGAATTTGAGAAGAAAGTGAAATTGGGGAAATACAGAGTAAAATGAGTACACAAAATAAATATGTATAGGTAAATGATGAAAAGTGGAACTATATGCTATATGGGTTATGTTTGTGTTGTTTGTTGTTTGCTTGCTCCATTACGTTTTACTTTACATGTGGCATCTCAGATCTCAAATCTCAATGAACCCAACTCTGCAAAGTATATATACTAAAAAATACAGAGAATTTTATGATATTTTTGGATTAATTTGATGGCAATGGGTGACACTCATTTCAACTTATGATATGAGCGACGGAGAAAGATAGAGATGAAATTTCCCGAGAATTAGAAAGGGAGTGAATCTTGGAACTTGGAACTTTGTGTGACTTGTGACTGTTGATTTTTCTTGTCTAGATTCTTGAGTACACAAATGTACAAAGTGCAAATATACAAATATATACGTATTACGAATATATATATAAATTCATGCATGCATGTTTAATCCAATTAAATAAAGAACAAGAAGAAGGGAGGAAAATTGAAATGATATGAAAGTTGAAGTTGAAGAAAAAAAATTGGCCGTTGGCCATGTTCGCATATTATCAATTGTATCCGTAATCTGTAATCCGTAATCCAAAATCCGTACGTCTTAAGTCTTAAATAACGCATCCAATATTAGACAAAGAAGAGGAATAAACAGAGATAGAAAGACAATAATGACATAATATACACATGCATGTATTATGTATCCAAGTGTCAAGTATATAAAAACAATATCATGGTTAATAAGAAAAAAAGACAATTTTTTTTCCTTCTATCTTTGCCTCCCCTACTTTTTATTTTCTCAAGAGTTTCAAGTATTCAACTTCCGTCATGTATAACATATATTGCCGTCCATGGATCTTTAATGTTTTTGCTTGTACATATACAAGTATACCCTCATTTTCTAATGTCTATAGCATGTATGGATGTGTTACAACTTACAACTAACAACACTATGCATGAAATAATATTGTATTATGCAGATACTAGATATTAGATATGTTTTTGCGAGAAATTAAATCGGTTTTTCGCCCACGCTAGACGATGAATGGACGGACGGAACAAAAAACCGAAAGAGTGAAAGAGTAAAATAAAAACGGCAAAGTGTAGATATCACAGAAAGAGAAAAAATAAAAGTAACAAAACCATGCATAATATATGTATAACATAATATGTAATATCGCATCATAATATCAATATACAATATAAGAATATGCGGGTGTATTTTTTTTCATCCCGTTCAACAATTTTTTTTCTAGTTGGCTTCTTCTGATGAGTAATACTATACACAGTATTTGTGTATATTGTATGTACGTAAGTATGTATGCATACTTGTGTATCCGTGTGCCTCGCTTTTCCTATCATTTAGCTAACGTCATCAACGCAATGTCACTAAAGGATCTTTAAATTTAGACACGGATCTCAATGAGTATGAATTTTCTTTCTCCGAGTTCCAAGCTGAGAGAGAGAAAAAAAAAATACACATATATATATATTTTTTTATGCATCAGTTTTTAAAGATGAAAACAAGTTTGTATACTCTGTACTTATACAGATATATATTTCGGAGCACTGTCTAAGAACTTGCCATTCAGTATTCAGTATTCAGTACTTTCTGTTCGTGATCACTTGATTTCAGTTTCAGTTTTTCTTCCTTCTTCATTTCAGTTTTTCTTCACTTGTCCTTTTAGTTGTCGTCGTGTGCTCGTTACTCGTTATACTCGTCTCGTCTCTTTTTCTGGTGTAACTTTCGTTTGTACAGTGTTTTAACAGTTGAGAGTTTGTGTGAACCTGTGTGTGACTTTTTTTTATTATCGTTCTTTCTCCTCCAATTTCCAATTACACAATCTTAATCAACGTCAGGAATCTTTCACTTTACTTTTTCTACTTGACGTCCACCCCCCAAATCAACAAGATACTATAAGATGGCAGTAAGTTTTTAATTAAATTCAGTTATTTAGTCATGGAGTCGACTATGAGAAATTTCAGTATTACATATTAAACTTACAAGATTTTTTTAAACATAGTTTTGAGTTATTATTAGCATTTGTGTCAACAAAAAAATACTAAAATAGCATTTATTGTGGATTGTTAATTAACAAATGAAAACAAAACCTCATACCTGGTTTCTGATTAAATAAACAAACATCAGAGGTCATAATATTAGAATAAAAGTTAGTGAGATCAAAATATGAAAAAAAAATAAAAGAAAAAAATATTTACATTCTGATGATGGTGATTGTGTTTTTCAACAGGGAAAAAGGAACAAGGAATTAGAAGCTGAGGTTGCTGGATGGATAAGTGGTGTCTTAGGAGAGCCCTTACCAGCTGGAGCAATTGAAGATGTCCTTCGAGATGGAGTCGTGCTTTGCAACGTGATTAACAGTAAGTTTTGAAAACTGTCTTTTTTAAAAGTAAAAAGGTAACAATGTTTTAAGCTACTCGTGTCAAAGTTGAAACTGAATGATTTCTAATTTTTCTGTGAAAATAAAATAGAATTAGCCCCAGGAAGTGTCAAAAAAATTCAAACTAAAGGAACAAACTTTCAACTGATGGAAAATATTCAAAGGTGAAATATTCAAACAACTTTATTTCTTGTTTCGTGGAAATATTATGTGCACTTTCATCCTATTGTTGTAGCTCGAAACTTTATATGTACGACTCATTTTTCACCTGCACTTTCTCTTTTACTGTTATCAAAAAAAGAAAGTATGTATCTCATTCATTATTTTTCTGTTTCAGGTTTCAAGCTGCTGTAAAAGCCTATGGTGTACCTCAAGAGGAAATTTTTCAAACAGCCGATCTTTTTGAAAGACGAAATATTCCACAAGTGATCCTCAGTATCTATGCTCTTGGCAGAATTGTAAGCAATTAATTTCTAATTCTTTTGTGCAGAATCATTCACAAATGTTTTTGTTTTTACTTGATGTTGTAAATTTTATACAATCTGCTTCATCGTTGTTGCTGTTATTGTATAGACTCAAAAGCATCCAGAATGGACTGGCCCTACACTTGGTCCAAAAATGGCTGATAAAAATGAACGAGCTTTCACCGAAGATCAATTAAGGGCTTCTGAGGGACATTTAAATCTTCAAATGGGCTACAATAAGGGTGCATCACAAGCTGGACATGGTGGAATGGGAAATACTCGTAAGAACAAATTTTTATTTATTATTTTACAAAGTACATTATTTATTATCAAATCTGTATATATGTATGTACAGAATGGTAAACTGTGCCATATACATGAATTTGTTGCTCATGCATATTGTACATTGTAAACATCACACAGTGTTTATAAATTATAAAAAGTCAAAGTGTGTTTATAAATTATAAAAAGTCAAAGTGTGTTTATAATATATATATATAATCTGTTCAATTGTGTGTTTATTTGTTTGTTTTCAGGTCATATGTAGAAGACTTTATCTTTATCTCTCAATACTCAATACAAAAAAATACACTCTAGTGCCTGCTTTTATTTTATCATTATAATATATTATATCTATTACACATGCTGTACTATACTGTGTATTTTGTGTTACTGTGAGTATACAATATTATATTATAATATAATTCTTTATTTTATTTTCAACCTCTCAATTCCTTTTTTTTTTGCTTCAGATCAAAATCCAAACTCCAAAACCCAAATAGTCAATTTTGCCTATGTATAATATTATAATGTAATGTAACGTGTGTATATATATATCAGTCAACCAGTTGTCTGGTACTGTATACATCTAATATGCTGTACTGTCTATTTTCATTTTATTCTATTATAATGTTTACTGCACAACAAATAATACGTATACAATATTATATATGTCTACTTGTAATTTATTTAGATATTCTCTATTCTATAAGTATATTAAAAGTATGTTTTTGTTCATATAATATCGTATTATTATTATACATTCAAGTAAATAAACTATGTTATTCTTATAAATAAAATTACATCATACATACTATGTGCCAAATTTCTTCAACTATGTGTACATGTACTACTATACGTGTCTATATATGTATGTAAAAATACATAAATTATCAATCAAAATAAAAATACATGGACTCTTAACGATCAAACACGTGTATAAAAAAAGGACACATACACATCATTATTCATTCTGTCTCTGTCTCTCGCAGTCCTCCGAATTTCGGATCACATAAAATATATGAATTCTCATGGGTGCATTAAACATCTTTTTATTTATACCTAGCATATAGAAGAGGAAAGATGCACTTCGTTATGATTTTTGGCGTAAATATTATATTTTGGCACTCTCTCTCTTACATAAGATAAATAACTGTGTGTACTTAGATGTAAAAGAGTATTTAGGATTTAGGATGCTTTGAAATTTTGCATGCTAGTAAATCAGCCATAGTCCATAGTGTCAAAAGATGTGCAAAAATACACACAAAACAAACTTACCGTAAAATTTAAGATTAATACATGTGGAGTATAAAACAGACGAGATTATTCGCGAGTGCACGGTATAAGTATGTATACATATACTTGTTGCTAAAAAACGTGAAAGCACTAAACACCTGTGTGTCTACAGCCGGGATTTCAAATATTTCAGCGATCGACAACATTGAAAGTTGAAAGTTAGATGTCTTAGATAATTGTGTATTTTATAGATAAAACTTAGTCTCAATTATTTAATCTCTCCCTTGTCTTGGTCTTGTTTTGTAATTTTCACAAGGGAGAAGCAAGTTTTATTTAATTGTGTACTTCATGTGACTACATATATACAATTGATAATTAAATTGATTGAGTTTTATGTAATCTGTGAATCTGTGATTATATGCAGCTAAAGTCATTATATTATATCTTCACCATTCATCATGGAATTTCTACTAGACAAATAATTATATAACTTTTTTTTATAACATTTTAAATCCACATGCACATTCCCAATTAGTCTCAAGATTCTCTTATCAAACCATCTGATTCCGGTAAAAAATATATTATCATTATGACTTATGATGTGAATACTTAAGTACTCATATCGTATAATATTTACAATTTTTATTGATACATACAAAGTTTGTCTTTTTGAGTATATTTGATGCATTTAATATTATGTAATGAACCATTTTAATGTAAAGAATGGTGATATGATATAACACTGTTATCTTTTTTATTTGTATGTAATTAACTAATAAAGGTGGAATAATAAACTCAGATCAAGAGAAGAAAAGCCAAAGAGATACAGATTTATATAATATATAGTTTCTTTATATTATGAATCCTGAACCGAAAGTTTTGACATTAGTTCATCAAGATGCTCCAAAAATCCAAAATAAAGGGTCCACAAAGGACTCACAGTTGGGATATCAACATACCTTGGTACATAATATATACGATATGTATACTTCATATTATACAGTACTAATTAGTAATGACTATAATAATTTCATTTTAATTAAATTTAAAATTTAAAAACTATACACATAAAAATAAGTATGTATATAGTTCATATATATATATACGGTGTGTGGGTGCTACAGTTATTTTATATATATATTATATTGTGTATTATTTATAATGATGATATGATCTTAAAGGACGAAAGATATTGTAGTACTCTACTGTGCTGTATAATCTAGCCATTATTCCTTGTATAACAAGTCACAACTATAATTGCATCGTGTTTATAACCGTTCTGTCAGTGTTCAGAATGTATTTTTATACCTTTGAAACATTTCTATTAAGTAGGGTGTTGGACTTGTTCAAGTAGCTAGAGTACTCTAATAAATAATAATTATTCAACTGAGGAAATTACCATAATTTATGCCAGAGCATGAAACACGAGGAACTGCCCCATATTATAATTCGTATATTGTATATTGTATCGTAATATATTATAACATACCTTTCTTTTAGATTATGGATGCAGCACACACATTCATGCAAAAATGTTAGACGCCAGACAATTTTTATACTAGGTACTACTATAGTATACTGTTTTGTAGATGATGACAATGTCAGAATAATATTATAGATTATTATTATGTATAACATTATTACAGAGGTCTTAAAATGTAGCATTTTATAGTATAGTTTTAGTATATTATTATGTATATAGGTCTATATTTACTTTTAGAACCTGTGTGTGTAAACAGGTATTTTTAAAGACAGCCAATATATTATTTAATGTACGAAAGGGTTCTATGTTCTATGTATCCTTCTTCATAACTACTTACTACTTTTACGTGATGATAAATATATATAATATAATATACAATGTACATGTATAGGTACTAGTACTACAAAATTTGAACAGTCAAAAATAAGTTTAAGTTTTCTAATTTAGTATTCATACTTGAAATATGCACACACATAATATATAAAATTTCTGCACATGGAACAAGAAAATGAACTTTTTTATCCTAAAAAATGTCTCTCTTCCGATTTATTAAAATTACAAATGTTTAACATGTATGTATATATATGCATATTTACACATGTAGTATACCACACGCTTTATATCAAATTAATAACTCATTCCATAGTATTAAAAAAACAAATAAATGATGATGTGTACACAAATAAAAAATAATGAATTTGATTGTTAAATTATAGATGTATGGTAAATACACTGCTGACTTAAGCGCATATGCCAAAGAAGAAGCCAAAAGACTCAAAGTAAGTTTTGTGTTTACATTTTCCACATGATAATCTTATAAATATGAGACAAAAATAGTACAAGATATTATTGCTTTCGCATTTTTTTGTATCGATGATAGAATGAAACATGTGTGAATAATTGTTGTAAAATAAATCTGATTGATTCTCTTTTAGGCACTTGATCGGAAAAGAAGAAGAGATGAATATTTTTCAAGGAAAAGAGAAAAGACACATAGATCTCGGTTTGTTCAAAGAATTCTGGATTGTCTAGAACTGATATGGAGAAAAACATTTGCTCGACTTGGAGAAGATTGGGTGTTTTTGGGAGTTTTAGGTATACTTATGGCCATCATTTCTTTCCTCATGGACTGGGGTATCGGGATTTGTAATCGGGCCAGAATTTGGTTATACGTCGATATTAATTACCATATTGCCCTTCAGTATTTTTCATGGATTATTCTACCAATTTGCCTCGTACTATTCTCTGCTGGTCTCGGTGAGACTGATTTTTTTTTGACATTTTTTAATAATAACTTTTCTATCTTTTGTATTGACGAGATGATTACATGTCTTTCTAATATATGACATATGACATATATAAAATATCAAGTTCATAATTTAAATCGACAAAAATACTCTGTTTTTTTACTATTCTCTGCTCGTCTAGTCCACATCATTGCACCTCAAGCCATAGGTTCGGGTATCCCTGAGATGAAAACTATTCTTCGAGGTGTTCGTCTGAAAGAATATTTAACATTCCGAACTTTGTTTGCCAAAGTTGTTGGATTAACAGCCAGTTTAGGATCAGGAATGCCTTTGGGAAAAGAAGGTCCCTTTGTGCATATTGCTAGTATTGTGGCTACTCTCTTATCAAAACTCACGTCTTTCCATTCAATCTATGTAAATGAATCCAGATCAAATGAAATGTTAGCTGCTGCCTGTGCTGTTGGAGTTGCTTGTTGTTTTGCTGCCCCAGTTGGTGGAGTCTTATTTTCTATTGAGGTCACAGCGGTGTATTTTGCAGTTAGAAACTACTGGCGAGGATTCTTTGCAGCTGCAGCGGGTGCCACGTTTTTTCGATTGTTAGCTGTGTGGTTTCAGGGTCATGGTATGTTTTTACAAAAATTCCAAACAAAATAGTTAGTTATCATATATTTTTTATATGTGTATAATATATAAGGTTTTAATGAAATACTAATAATGCAAAATTCATCTTTAAAATAATATTCCTGTACATACTCTGTGTAAAAATACAAGAGTATGTTAAAAGAATTTATTTTCTAGATTCATATGATTTTTATGAAAAACAACAATAATAATACTATATCAGATTTTTGTTGGATACATTCAATAATTCAATATGTAATTATTATTGTTCTTGTTTTTGTTTGTTTGTAGCGTACAGTTTATATAATTTTTAGGTAAAAAGGCTTCGTACGTAATATAAAAATTTATGAATATATTAATACAGTAATTCAATACTAAAATGTAAAGACATTTTTTATATGCACAGTATATATATTTTGAATTTGATATTTCATTTATACTACAGTAGGAATGAATTTAAAATAACACATTATATGATTTTGATTTCACACGTTTTGTAAGCATAAATATTACTTTTTATTTTTATATCAATAACAGACAGTGCATATATATATTATAGTATGTGTGCAATTTAAAAGTAACAAAACCAGTCTCCAATTATCATTAAAAAATGCACGAATGTTCCTAAGATATAGTTTGGTTTGCTTGTTGTTGATTGATTTTATATTGTGTATTGTATTAATTTTTAAAATCAGAAACTCTAAAACCAGTATTCAAGACATTCTTCGGACAGGAATTTCCGTTTGATCCTCAAGAATTAATTGTTTTTGCACTAATTGGGTTTGTTCATTTTATTTTATTTTATTTTTTGGTATTATATATATTTCATTTGATTTCTGCATGATAATTTGTTTCTACGTTTCCCCATTTGTTTGTGATTGGAATTTTATAAATGACTAAATTAATTCATTAGTCCTTCATTTTTGTGTACACATGTATGTATACATACATAATTAAAAAACTTAAGCAAATACTTTTGTTCACTTTTATATTTGTAGTGTCGTATCGGGGTTTTTGGGAGCGTCCTTTGTATACTGTCATCGAAAATACGTGTTATGGATGCGAGGAAATAAACGACTCAATACATTTCTTCAGAAAAAGTAACATACATATTCTACATCTCATCTATATATATTATATAATCTTAATCAATCTTTTGAATAACATTTTGCTATTTTTGTATGTATTTTTAATATTTACAATCTTTTTTAACTTTTTATCTAGTCGATTTATCTACCCATTTCTTATATCTTGGTTTATTGCCTCTGTAAATTTCCCTGGACATTTCGGTTTCGGACAATTCATTGCTGGTATTTTACTATAAGTACACAATCTTGTAATAATCTTGAAACTTCTATTTAGTTTGTTTATATTTTGCATTTATGCATCGAATTTAATGTCCTTATGTTTATTTCATTTTCTTAGGCGATCTTACAACACATGACCAGGTAAAACGAAAAAAATTATTAATAAAAGATAATAGCTCTTTTTGTGAATTACAAATATGAATAAATAATATTAAATACTATGTAAATATACTTTGTGTATTTCTACAAATATAGGTTGTGACACTGTTTTCAAATTTTTCATGGACAAAAGAAAATTTCACTGTAGAAGAAGTGACAATAATAAAACATTGGAAAAATCCATATACGGGGATATTTATCAATCTAGCTCTTTATGTTGTTGCAACTGTGAGTAAATAAACAAACTTTAATAAATAATATTGAATATTACATTCAAAAATGTAGGCAAATGTTATACATCAAATATTTATAAATATACAATATAATAAATAAGCTCAATTGAAATACATTTTTGTGTGTTTTTTTAATACAGTTTTTCTTGTCCATCATTGCATCAACATTACCCGTACCGTCCGGTAATTTTGTACCCATGTTTAAAATGGGAGCCGCACTTGGGCGTATGGTTGGTGAAGCAATGCATTTATGGTTTCCATACGGTGTAAATTTTTCGGGAGATGTCTGGCCTATAGTTCCTGTAAGAAGAAACATAATAATTATGAGCTATGTACTATGTATAAGTTACTGTGTAATAATGTGTAATAGATAATAAGTAGATAATAGATAGTGTAAAAAAATCCTACATAATGTTTATACGTGTAAAAATTTATTTACAGGGTGGATATGCTGTTGTGGGGGCCGCAGCTGTTTCTGGTATACAAATATTTTCAAAGAGTAACAGTATATAAGCTTAAAATAGTAAAAACTTTAACAATCTAATACAGAGGATAATTAATAGTCATATTATTTTATTTTGCTTACATGTACAGGTGCCGTTACAAGAACTATCTCGATTTCTGTTATTGTTTCTGAAATGACTGGTCAAATCACTCATATCATTCCAATCATGGTAGCAGTTTTAATATCAAATGCAGTGGCAGGTGTTTTGCAACCCTCACTCTTTGATTCAATTTCCATGATCAAAAAATTACCATATCTACCTGATTTTATTCCTTCTTCTTCTGAAGGGGCATACAATGTCCTTGTCAAAGATTTCATGGTCCGAAATGTCAAATGTATTTGGTATGGTATGACTTATAATGAACTAAAAAATATGCTTCGAGATTATCCAGAACTTGAATATTTTCCACTTGTTGAAAATCAAGATAATAAAATTCTACTTGGTAGTATTGGTCGGCAATATCTTATGAAAGGTTAGATTACAATTTTAACTTTATAATACTCAAATTATATTGATGATCAACAAAAAGTTGCACTATTATTAACAACTAGTTTTCATTGTCATTTTTGTTTTTATATTAAAGCAATTGAACGACACATTGGTAGAGAAAGGAGAATCCAAGCAGCAGCAAAATGGCATAGAGAAGCTCAAGCTAAAGCTAAAGAAGAGTCTGAGACTAGAAAAAGATCCTTGTCTGAAACAACACGAAGACCATCACGCTTTGAAGTTGTACCTGTACCCTCTATCATCGTATCAACTCATCCTGCTGGAAGTCAAATTGAAGAAGAAGATGATGTTGATGAAATTAATCGAGTTACTATACATGTATGTATACTGCTCATTATATATATTATAAGGATGTTGCAATAACAATGTTGCTATAAAGATTTCAGTATTTCTGTTTTAATCTTTTATTTATATGCATGTGTGTCATAATAATATTATGTTTTTGATTTTTGTCAAAAGGGAACAACAAGTCCAACTTTTCTCTCTCCAATTAGTCCGGGGCGTCCTAAGAAATCTATTTTGAAAAAAACTACATCATTTAGTCTTTATAATTTTGGTCATTCACCCAGTCCGTTTGCAACACCATACACTACAGTGACTGGAGCAGAAAGTCGAATAAGATCCGCATTTCATACCATCTTTCAAAAGTCTTCTACACTTCAAGATGCATCACCAAGTGCCGATACTGATGATCCTCTCCCACCAACTCCTACAACACCCACTGTCAAAAAATCTGTACAACTTGTAAGTTTAATTATTATTGCCACAAAACACAGAGTTATCTTTTATCTTTAACCAAACATTCATACATGTTACTATACAAGGTATACATGTTCATTTTGGAATTCATTTTTTTGTATATTTAATTAATTTGTTTTGTTGTTGTTTTTTTTTACTTCTCA
>JABASP010003026.1:0-16212 GCA_019776565.1 Sminthurinus signatus | reverse complement strand
CATATTAAAAGTGCTGAAAATGTTGATATAAACTACACTCTATATACAATATTACAATATACTGCACTCAAATCAGATTATTTGCAAACAGCTTAGTTTAATCTGTACATTGTACATTGTACAAGTTTTCAATATTTGATGGATGATGAAGTAACAAAAAGGTACAAGCAACAAGCACGAATCATTTATATAAGAAGTACGATACAAAATACAAAATACAACTTGGATGAGTTTGACATGATTGGATTTGATATTTGATGGCAGACAAGGGTACAACAGTAGGAAGAAAAATTTGATGGATGAGATATAGACCAAAAGTAAAGGTTGCCTGGAAAATCGGACTGACGTCAGCTCTGAGCTTTGAGAATGACCACAATACAGAGGACAGGGAAAGAAATTCATGAATTTTACCTAAATACTAAATACTAAATGATGCAGAGATAGAAGATGGAAGATGGAAATGTTACTCTTCCGTATGTGTAGATTGTACACATGCTCAATCAGCACTGTAGATTGTAGATTGTGGATTGTGGATAGTGTGGGCGATTTTTTTATCACTCACTCTTTCACCATCCGTCCATCCATTTCCATTTCTATTTCCATTAGATTGATAGGAAAGCTGAATGAGATTATTGATATTGGAGTGGATTGGATTAAGCCGATAGCTTGAGTACTGGAGGAAAAGTGTTTAGTGTTTACTCAGGGTTTAGCCTTTAGCCGTTCTGTCCGATAAAAATTTCCGTATTGATCCGTTTACTACAAAAAGCTAGCCAAAAAGTAACCTCACTCTTGAACACAGTACACAGTATTTATCATCGTCATGGTCACACACATCACCACAGACATTTTTTCCATTCTCATACTTTCAATAATAATAATAATACGAGCAGAACTTGGAACTTGCAATGCAGAGTATTGAATGTTGAATGAAATATAAAA
Source organism: Sminthurinus signatus (assembly GCA_019776565.1). Taxonomy (NCBI): domain Eukaryota; kingdom Metazoa; phylum Arthropoda; class Collembola; order Symphypleona; family Katiannidae; genus Sminthurinus; species Sminthurinus signatus. The sequence goes on along the minus strand of JABASP010003026.1, from coordinate 15,273 downwards.
TGGAATAAAAAATGTGAGATGATGTAACATGATACAAACAGATACAATTTCTCTCTCTCTATATTTTGTATTATGTGTTTCGTAACATTGAATCTCATATTAATCTGGTGAAAACTTTCATTGTCATCATCACATTATTTATATTTATATATCAGCACACTCCAGCTGTTCATATCATGCAGAATGCAGAAGCAATGCCAAGGTTGTCCCTAAAAGTTGAACCAAAACCAAACCCAAACCAAACCAACCAAAAACTTGATGAATCAGATAAAAAAGTAGCTGTGTAACTTTACAATTCTCAATACAAGGAAATGGAAAAAGCTGTCTAGTTTTTAATCCAGTTTGACAGATATTGATAATTGATAATTGAGCATTTCATGATCAATTATAATTTAGACTTTAAACTACAAAGTCTGCATTCTACAGATACATGCGTATCTGTTTAAAGCCACAGAGCAGAGACAGGCAGAGAATCAATTGTTTGTTCCTAAAGAATAACGAATTTTTAATGAAGAATTTATGCGTATTTCATCATTCATAATCCAAACTATTCATTCATATTTATCAGAAAGGACGCAATTGGCATTGAAATATGAAATCAATCTTGTCTGTTCCTATCCAATATTTTTATAATTGTTTTGTATTCTATAAAATGTGCTTGTATTTTCATGAAAAGTTACTGAATATTGTAAAATTGTTCTGTTTTGACTGTGCATAAAATAGAATGAGAGATGCCAGCTTCTCGAATTTCCCACAAGTTTGAACTTTATTCAAGCCAGAGCTAGAGAAGACCAACTAAATTTTTAATTTTTCTGCATACACTCGTTCACTGCACAAATGAACACTTGAAACTAGAAGACCACACTACGAGCTAAAGAATCTTGAAAATTCAAATCCCACTTGTACCAAGCCATTCATAAATGTATTCTCATTCTGCATTATTTAACATTTACAAACCTCTCATTTGTTACCGGCAACCGACCACCGGCAACCGACACGGACCAAGTATAAGTATGTAAAAAGTAAAATGAAATGAACATGCAAAGTTTAGCCTAGTTTTCTTTTCATATAAAATGCAGTAGAATAAAGTTGGGTAGTTTTCTTCATTCAAAAACCTTAAAACCCTCGACCGGAGGAAACGAAAGTGAAATTGTTCTTTAGACTGTAAAGAGAAAAGAGAATAGAGTTTTCCTTTTCTTTTGGAACTTTTGAAATGTAAATGTTATGACAAACATGTTGGTCTTTGTGTGTTTCTCTGTGTGTGATTTGATGTGATGTGTGAAATGACACATTTATACATTTATTGTGCAAAAGTCCGCGGTCTCAAATTACTTGCGGATATTATAAAAATCCAGAAAATACTTGGGTTTGCATAGAGTTAAAAGTATGATTGTCGTCTCCTAATGGACAAATATATAAGTATAATTCTGCACCGTGTGTGTGTAATAATAAAGTTGTAAACATTCATTCGTCAAGGTCTATTTTTCTCCAGCATTATGAAAAATGAACAATACATATACAAAGTGTGAATTGTATTTTATACTTTCTACATACTTTGTATATACTTTGTACAAATAATGACAGAATGAAGCACACACGCAAAAATTGATTAAAGAAAAGAGTGAGTAAGTAAGAGAAAGCTGGCGCATGAACATTTGAACATTTGGATGTAATAAAAAGCAAATTATTATTTTTGGTGTAAAGAGTTTTCCTTGTCTGATTTCCTTAGTGAGAGAATAATGGTGACAGACCAGAGCAGAGCAGAGTGTGACTCAAGTAACTAGATGAATGAAAGAGAATAGAGAATGGAGAATAGAAAATAAACCATAGACAAAAGACGGCTGCTGTGAACTGTGAAAAGAAAAAGAAGTTACATGGTTATGTTCAAGTAGCAAGTGCGTCGTCATGGAGTAATTTTTTATTCATCTATGAATGCTTGTAGATTGTAGATTCTTTATTCTTCACATTATGTGTCTCACACTCAGGCTCTTTCTCCTTGCTTAAGAAATGAAATGCTGTTGAGTTGTGTAGAAAGTGAAGAAAGGGCGTACTTATACTTTATACAGCTCTGGATCTGGCTCTGACTCTGGCTCTAAAGTAATAAATATAATAACTGGAGATAAACTAGAATTTAAGACTCTTTTCACAGCTCCAGTTTTCTAAGCACATGCAAGACAGTACTTTTTGGCACTCTTTTATTTCTTCCAGGAAGAAATAAAAGAGTCTGTACTCTGCACTCTGTACTCTGTCGCACGCAGTAGTGAGCAGTCAAAAACAGAACACACGCATACAATTTACTTTGAATGAATTCTGGTTCTGGTTCTGTTTTTAATGCTGCATGGTGCGTAAGTTTACCAAACAGTGAACGCTGAACACATGGCAAGTTTCGCACTGGAACAATATTTTCTTTGAAATAATACTGCAAAGTTTGTCTCATAATCAGTACTCTAGTTTAAATGTCTAGAGTCTAGAGTCTAAAGTCTAGAGTGTAGAGTCTATAGAGTCTAGAGAATAAAGAATACCATCCATAGAAACTAGCGTTTCGGAGTTGGAGTTGAAGATGAAAGACGTTGTGGGAATTGTTCCGGGTTTGAAGCATTCTTTGATGTAACATGAGAAAAGTTTTGTGAGCACAAACTTCTAGAATCTAGATTTTATATCTTAGTTTGTAGATAGTAAAAGTACTATTCATACTAGAGTTGTTGTATGAAAAAAGCGTTATCATTATCCTTATCGTTAAATTGCGATAGATCAAAGAAGTACAATAGATATCTACCACAATTTCATAATGTTATTATACTTATTACTTATTACTGATTACGCGATTTGGGATTCAGGAATTGAGTGGAGAACTCTCTGTATTTTTGGTAGAAATAATGGGCCAATGAATTATTATTTAATCCTGCGGTTTCTAGAAACTTGGAACTCAAAACTGGAGACTGAGTATAAACTTTGAGTTTGACTCCAATTTCAATAACGTTTGAGGATTGAGTATGACTTCGATTCAAGTTTCAATAATCATAAATTGTTGATTGTTATTCTCGGGAATCTCCCCACAAAAATAGAATTTTATCTTGTATCTTCGTGAAATTCCAAAAGTATGATAAAAACAAATCCAAACTAAAAACGTAAAATGTAAAAGCTTTTTAATTAAAAGTTTATGTAACAGTGAAAAGTTAAATTTCAAATCCATAACTTCAATGCTCGATGCTCAATACTCAATACTACTTAAGATTTCAAATTGCAGGTTAATCTTTTTTCCATTTTCCACGATTAAGTACGATCTTGTCTTACTTTTTACTTTTTAAGCACAAATTTTTCAAAATTAATGCTTCATAGTGTAGAGAAGATACTTTATATGTCAATCATTATTTAAATTTGTTATGCGTAGAATGTTGAATGTTGAAGGGATTCCAGGGGAATAAGTTAATTAGATATTTTGCACCCAGACACTTTCATGTCATTATCACAGCCCGGGCTGCCGAATGACAAATTTTCTTGGAACAAAAACTGTATTTTATTTCTAGGTTCTAGTTTCGAGTTTTAGTTTCCACTCTATTTTGTTGGTATTTACTCGCATCTGAATCCTGGATTCGCATTAAGAGTAAAAAGTAGAGAGTAGAGAATATCCAATATTTGTATGTACTTTCGTCTTTCGTTCATATTCCTATTTAAATACGTGCACAAAGTTGACAACTGTCACTATGAATCAGGTCTATGGATTTTAGTTCTCACATCTACGTCGTCATTTTTCATATCTCATCCTTGTCGAGCCGAGTACAGCCAGATTAGTTGGAGAAAGAAGAAAAAGATGAAGAAGAAGAAGAAAAGGAGGAGATGAGAGTTGCATGATTGACAAAGTAGGAAGGATATCGCATAGTTATTTCAGTTTCACGAATTGAAATTGGGTGATAAGTGAGGACTGCAGAGTGAGGAATGCATAAAGAGATTAGCAGAAGACTCAAACTGAAAACTCAACTAGACGCTGAACACAGTGAACGATGAACACTAAACATAGAAAGATCATTATAAAGATATTATTTTTGGATCACACACACACCACACACACATCAGACATATTATATGTATATTACAGCTTACAGCAAGTCTGTGAACTCTTGACATTTTAGCTTTTAATTTCTTTTTTTCTCATGTAGTTGACTCGACTCGACTCAACTCAACTCGACTCAACTTCATATTAAATCTTATAACTAGTTCACTAAGGAAAGTAATACACAATGCACAATGCATGTAGATACATAAATAGAAAATAAATAACTTGACAAGGAAAGAGGCACAAAACATGAGAACTGAGAATTATCGAGAGTCTAGAATCTAGAATCGAGAATAATAATACTGCAAAACCTACCAATAATCAAGAACCAGCTTAAAGCTTAAACCTTAGAAAATGAAAAAAGAATTTCACACTAAATAAAAGTTTCCCAGTATGACGCTAAAAGTAGGAATAAAAACATGAGGATGGCTATAGGTTCAACCTTTTCCTGATAACCTTATTCTGTCAATAAAACTAGTTATTTCACAAAAAAAAAAAAATTGCCGTCCTCCTCATTTTACTGAGATGTTTGCTAATCTGTCACATGTCATGTGTTATGTATTAAGTATTAAGTACAAAGAATACTGATAATACTGCTCCTTTTGATTTATGAAATGCGAGAACTATTCCTTGTGAAAAATACTCGAGTTTTGTGTAAAATATAGTATGTACATTGTACATTACTATTTACCATGCATTTTATGCAGTTCAAGTTGAAATGGGGAGATGGATGTTAAATATTGTAGTCTAATAATGTTTCTGCGTCTCGTGACTTGTATTAATTTCCTAAATGTGCATACCTTAACTCTTTACAGCTTCTGCTATATTATATATTATAGTATTTTGCATCATGGTATTTCCAGTTTAGAATTTTAGAACTACTGCGGCAATAACCAAGTCCGGCACCAGCCAGCATCTCGTTTTTCTGCAGCACTGTATTCTTATAACAGTATAGGCAAAAATTCCCGAATTTAGCTAGAAAAGGAAATGCCTGTATAATAAATTAGACGAGTGAGGGCGAGCGTATTTATCATTGTCGTCTTTTCCCCGCGTTTTGACGGCAACGGAGCATTCTCAATTCTCAATGCTCAATTCTGAACAGGGAACAAATAGGCTGGAACAGTTTGAAAATTTGCTACAAAAAGTATATTTACAAGTTGGAATATTGTACAAATACAAATGCATGTACTAAATTTCCTCGAAAATCCAACTGTACACAAGAAATACAAGTAAGATGTAAGATGATGAATACTCGGATTTTCGCTAAGCCGACCTTCAAAATTACGCATTACACAGTTTGTAAATTTAAACTAAATATATTAACTGCTCTTTTGGGAGTAGGAAACAAATTCCAAATAAAGTTGTACATTTCCTACAGTGAAATCTTGACGTTTAGTTAAATGGAAATGTGTTTCAATTTTCAATGGGAGAAATCCTTTGAGATGAGACGAGTTCAATCATCATCATCAACATCATGATCGTCGTCATGTTATGATTATGATCATGGTAGCGATTACGTTTATATATTGTGCACAGACATTTGGATTCGGAGCAAAGTCAGCATAAGACATGTCATTATTCTTCCATTGCAAACTGTAAACTGAGAGAAAGCAGAAACACACACACAGGAAGAAAGAGAGTGACAAAAACTGTAGAAATTTGTTTTTGTCCGTCGGAATTTTATACATCATGCATCATATTCAGCGTCTAACTAAAAAAAGTAGAAAAATCTGGGGCTGACGTTACGGCGACGGCGATACACATATGAATTACACAGTAAAGTATGAAGCACAAATTATATTTGTATAGAATATAGATACCCTTTTTGTTGGTGTGTAGTGTGTGCGGTATTTATTTATAAACAAATGGTTTGACAAAACTCTTTCAAGTGTCGACTGTCGACTGTCGAGGGCACATATATTATATATATATAAGATACACATGTATATTTCCTAATGTATATGCGATATGCATAATGTTAATTTAATGTATCGCATCTCAAAAGATACAAAAAGAGACAAAGTAGAGACGGCGACAACCTACACGGAAAGTTTGTTCTTTACACATTAGAAACGAAAATACTCTTATTATCCACATCAACAAAAACACACATTTAGAATTTAGAAACATTCGCTCTTGACATTTCTTTTTTCTTTCCCTTCATTTTCCTTTTTCTTGAGACTTGAGACTTGCGACTTGGAGTTTGGAGCTTGAAGCTTGAGCCGAGCTGAAAACACATTTGTAGAAAGAGAAATGATGAAAAAAAACTGTCGTTTCTGTTTCTCATTTTGGAGTCTAAAGTGAGTTTGGAGTTTGGAGTTTGGAGTTTGGAGCATCGGGTATGGAGTTTGGAAAACGTGTTGTTCAAATGGAAAATTAAAATCCTGAGGTAGAGGAAACTCTGTTCGGGTTCGGGTTCAACATTTCGGGTTGGGTCATATGTTACCGTCACAAAGTGTCAATCGAGAGGCTTTTACTGTACTGATACGTATTCTGTACGCTAGTGACTAGTAACTAGTGAAAATGATGATGATGATGAGGAGTAGGAATTTTTGGCACAGTTCAAACATGCAAGTTTTCTGGATGGAAATGGAAATGGAAATGAGTATGGCACACTGCTCTACAAACTACAAACTACAAACTGCTGTTGACATTTGACATACGCACCTAAAAATCAAGTGTGCTACGAATTTCATCTATTTCTCCTAGAATCCAGATTACTATCACAATAATGATTATTAAGACCTGCGGTTGTACAGTGTACATTGTACATTGTAAATAGTTTTGAGTTTGACCGTAACTTAAATTTACAGGCTAATTGTAGTTATCAAAATACACGCCCAAATTACTAGACTACACATTACACATGTTCCAGTTACTCTGGAGTAACATTCAAAAATAGGTTTCTGAATTTTACAGTGTAGGTTCAAAATTCAGAATACTCTTGTAAATTGTAATTCCTTCCTTATTCTTTGTACAAAAAGTGGGCTTGGAAATTAAGTAGGCGTTTTCAATCTTTTCATCTTAATCAAGTTAAACATGGAACGTGGTGCAGCGTAAAAAGTATAACGTTTTAATTCCATAGTAATATGAGGCTTAGAACTTTGACCTAGAGTCCAGAATCTAAAGTCTAGAGCTGAGTTGGTTGAGGAGTTGGAAATTGGAAAATAGCACACATTATAATCTATAAGGGGAAAGCATTAATCTAAAGTCCATCTAAATGTGCATGTAAATGGGATACTAAAATAAATTAGTACCAGGAAAACATCTAGTTTCTAGTTTAATTTTAGCTGGCCATTATAATCAATTTACTACTACTTTTGCACAAATATACAACACATAAAATACACAAGATATAGATACAAAAACAAAGGAGAGCGTAGGAAGCCCAAGTAAAGAACTCGGAATGATGAACTGCTCAGGTTTCTCTATTATTTGACAATTCATATATCTATAATACCTATATGAACTTTTGTTTGAAGTTTCTAGTTTGTAGTTTGTAGATTTGAGTCTTGAGGCTAGAAAATAGGAAAGAGCTCAAATTTCTCATGTTTCATACTTTGATGTTGATGTTTCATGATGAAGGTGGTTAATGATGGATATGATGTTCGTGCTCCATAATACTCCAAAATGCTCTACACAACAGAAAACAGAAACGAGTACTTTGACGACTCAAGACTCTAGTATGAAGCACGAATCACACAGTTGCAAATCCAGTTTTATAAGTCACATTGTAAATGTACGTGTAAAATGTATACTGTACAAATGTACCATGCAGAATGCAGAATGTTACATTGGGTTTTCATTCTCAATTCTCCATTCTCTTGTTCTTTTTCCATATCCGCAAAAATCCTGTACCTAATGTAACAAATAGAACAAAGAAGGAAAGAAAAACAAACTCATAGAACCTAGAAAACGTTCGTGCATTCCTTTGCCTCTGTTTTGTGTTTGGGAGGAATTAGGGGAAATGGAACGGACAAGGTTGAAAAACATGTATAATGTACAGCATTTAGTACACGGAGTGTAAGATTAATTTGTGTTATGCACGAAATATTTGGAACATCCTTCCGTATTACATTAAAATAACATACTTATAAATACATTAAATATCTCAATATTATAACTATGAGCTTATGCCGCAAATATTTCCTAATTCCTAAGCTTTTTTGGCAAACAAATGAACAAATGAATTTCATGTTTCATGCTTGATCTTCAACAGAAACAAACAGAATACAAGTATATTTGTGTTTACCAAAGATCCAGAGATCTAAAAAAGATGAGATAAAGGTTTAGCTTTTAACTCTGATATTTACAGTACTTATTTGAATTAATGTTTTTTGTAGTGCTTTTTAGTCTTCTTAGATGAGTTTGTCTCTTTTTAGAGGTTCCAACTTGAGCTTTTTTATAACGTGGCTTTGAAATCAAAGAAACGGAAGAGGATAAAACAACTGATTTGATTGAAAATACTAGTAATCTTTATGAGTAAAAGCAAAAACCCGAGGATAGCTTTTCCGTTCTTATTCTGTAGATACTACTTTGTTTTTACTACTTTGTTACATTTCCTCTTTCGAAAAACTCGGTATATTTATTTTAAAAGACGAAGAAAGTATAGAGTATGCAAACTTTTTATACAGACTCCATGCTCCATGCTCTGAATTAAAATGCAGGAAATGTAGAGATGAAAAGAAAGAAGGAGTCCAAATATGAGTAACAAACAACCACGTGTACACTACAAATACTTGCGTAGGAATACAAATGTACAAATGTAGTTATTCAAATTCAATGACTTTATTCATGAAGGATGATGAGGATGCGTTCAGTTTGAGCTTTGAGCCGCCTCCAGTTTTGAGCATGGAGAATACGGATCAGACTTGAATCTTGAATAATATTACACACCCAAAAACTTCGTAGACTTGATCTTGTATTTTGTACTCTTCAGCGGACATTCAGGAGCGAAAGAAATAAAATTTGTCTTCCGTGGCATGGCTAAGAATGAGATGCGGGAGATCCGTTATGCAGAATGTAGCAGATTCATTTTATTTCAACATAAAATGAGGATTTTTGAGCGAGCAAAGCTCCAACTTGTAAATGGAGAAAGATACATGTATTTGCCACCCTTTACTGAAAAGATAATTACGGGACTGATATTTTTGGAGATTAGTTTATAAAATTAACAAAATATTCTAAAATAACGTCCTCAAGTTATTTGTATACACGTATTTCAAAGAAAACGTAAAAGTTGCAGAACAGCTAAAATGTCTATAGCTTATTGGTTATAAAAATAACACAGATTCATCGATTTCCACAAAATGACACTTGAGGTTTCAGCTTTTCCAGGAAAAGTATTTTATGTACTTGAAATAAAGAGAAAATCAATGGAATTTGCATTAGCAAAAACTTTGAAATTTGTGTCATTCAAGTAGTTTGTTTGTCTCCTCTCTACTTGATAATAATCATCAGAGTCCATTTCATTGTGTCAGAACTCAAAAGTGTTTCTTATTACAACGTGTCAAGAATCAAGAATCAAGAATCCGAAACCACAATGACTTGTTCATGGCTTTTACAACAGCAATTTTGATGAAGAACTTGAGACTTGAGACTCGAGACTCTAAAAGTTACAAGCATCATCAATTTTCAGGTGACAACGTGCCAAAATGAAAATTTGCACATCTCGGATTCAAAACTATAGCTAAAATCTCAAAGCCAAACCACTTTACTACTTCAGCTCAATTTCCTCTCTTTCTCTAGCTTTAGCTAGAACCTAGAACTTAGAACTATTTCAAAGAAAATGAAGTTTCGACACACTTTCCTTTGTACTCAGTACTCGATACTCAATCGATTAATCATCTTTCTACCATCTACAACACCGGGTTTATAATCAGAGATAATATGTAAAAGAAAAAGCTTACATTTTCTGTGTACATGATACATGATCTATAATGTTTGTTACTTTTTCTAACATTTATTTTCTCGTCTTCTAGTTCACCACGAACCACGAGCCACGAGCCATGAATCATTGAGTATTTCCGTACTGAGTCAAGTCTAAATGTTGTGCATCCACCTTTCACTCAAAAATACTATACATTGTACATTGTATACTATGCAAATAAAATGACACCATTTCCGTTGTTTCTCCTTTATCATGTACAATGTATAGAACATAAAAGAAAGAGTGAGTAAACACATTAGCGGCGTAACAAGCCCTGATCTATTTCTAACTATGTACTGTGTATCATGTATAGTGTTTAGTGCATACTGTATGTAAGGGCGAAATAGGACAGTGTTAATTCAATAGAATATTTAGTTGATGACGATGACGATGCGGAGTGGAACAAGAGACAAGAGTGTAAAATGTAAAGATACTGTTTACTATATGTTACATACTGTATAATGTTTACGTAGGTTTTCTCTATGGGGAAATGTATTTGTTTTACCCGGGTTTTTCATCAACTCGACCTTCCGCTTTTACTTTTACTCTTGCTCAATTCCTTCGTTTTCGTTTGACTCCTTTGACTCATTCAACTCATTTCCCCTTTTTTGCCTTTTCTCTTATCCAGTTTATAGTTTATAGCTGATTTTTCCATTTCTATTTTCATTTCCATTGTTCATAATATCTCTGTTTTCTGTATCACATATCATATACTATATACTATGTACTATGTACAGATAAACACATAGAAACTACAAATGAATTCTCCTCGGGGTTCATTTCATTTCATTTGACAAACTACATAAAAATGCATATACATGTGTCATGTGTAGTCACAGCCTGCATGTCTTCTGTATATTCTGTACACTGGGTTTAACACAGCAAGGGACGACAAAACCATTAAGCTTCATGCAATGACTTTACTTCCCTACTCCCTACACGAGCAGTACTACGTACTACGTGCATTCTCAAAGGGACTAGGATCTAGGATGGAATCGGACGCGGAATCCGAATTCGGAAGAGTCCTTGTTGTAGTCACCCGGGCTTTATGTATGCTGTGAGCTGTATTTTGTGTGCTGCTTGTTGTAAGACTACACCTCAAAACTCAAAGTTCAAAAGGGACGAAAGAAAATTCATAGAGAATTTAAGTATATAATTTTTTATTTTCTGTAGTGTGAATACTTGAAAAAAACACACAGAAATATCTAGAATGTACAATGTACAAACAGAAATAGAAATAGACCAAGAACAAGAGTTAGAAAAAGTGAATGTGTGGTGAGAGAGAGAGAGAGGCATAAAAGGAAGAAAAGTCATAAGGACGAAGGTTATTGATTGAATTGGGTGAAGAATCCAAAAACTCATGTTGATGTTAATGTTAATGCTGATGAGCGTTGCGGACATTCGTTCATTCGTTCATCCTTCAGTCGCACTAGAGCTGGAACTGAAGCTGGAACTGGCTGAGAAGGGAAAATGGAAAATGAATGAATGAGAGAAAGAGTGAGTGAGTGAGATGAAAATAAATGAATGTTACTGAGTGAGTAATCCACAATTCTCTCCACAGTTGTACATTCTGCAACCATTATCTAGAAAAGAAAAAGGCAGAGAAAGGAAAAGCAGGGAGAAAAACTATGGTTATTAACATTTGTGGATTGTGGATGAGAAAAGGCGAGTCCTTTATCATCTTGTTTTTCTTTCCTCTTGCACAAAAGTACTGATATATTCCATAATATATTCTATACTCACTACACTCAGTGCTCACATTTACACATTTATGCTTTGAAAAACTCCCGTTTTCCACGATCTGGGAATTAGACTGTACGTTTAATGTTTAATGTTAATGTTCCAATTTCTATGCATCCTCCCACATTTCATCATCAGTCTTCAACCTTCGGGCTTCAGGCTTCAGACTTCAGACTGCATTAGAGATTACATTATCAGATTATGAAATGAACAAAATTTTCATTATACATTATACATGAAAATTGGAGCGGACTGGAGATTGGAAACTGGAAACTGAAAACTAAAACACATGTACAATGTACAATCTACCATCTACAATCTGCGGCCTTTTGTTCAAGGATTAATTCACCAAAGAAAATAGAAAATCGATCGTTACACTAAACACTTGTACAGTTGGCCAAAAATGAGAAAACACATTATTTCCGCGTAATTTTAGAGCACATGAGTAATTTATATTTATATTTGTATTGGATTTTGAAGTTTGTTGTAAATGTGACAAAAGATGAATAAACCGAGTTAATCGAGTGGCAAAGCAAAGTACGTCAAGCAGAAGAATCTGTATAGATTTGTTATTTGTCCTCAATAAGTCCAAGAGGGAAAATTGAGGAGAATGTTTCGCCGTGGCTAAAATTTTAATTTGTCAATTTGTATTCCATAATACAGAAAACAGAAAACAGAAAGAAACACAGATCAATCTATTTTACACACTCTTGAGCCTTGTGTATGAAAACCAAAACACTGTGTAATCAAAACATTCTTTTTTCTTTCTTTACAGATCAAAATCTAAAATTTGCACCCGGAATTCAAATCTGAGGGTTTTGATTCACTGTGAAAGTATTCATCTTTAAGCATCGACGAGCAGAAAAGGGATAGAGAAAATCAAGGAAATTGGTAAGTAATTCAAGGTTACGCACAGCTCTATTTTCTGTTTAAATCTCCGTTGGCACGTCTTTTAGATGGTTCATACTGATAATATTTGATATTTGGTGCATGACTGCACGTACCATTGAAAATTGAAAATCAAGCAAAGGAAACGCTGAAAGTGAAAAGTGTTCCGTCCTTTACTTATTTATTCCATCCAGCTATACTAGCGTAAATCTTGATTCTTTATTTCCATTTTATTAATACAACGACCTTTTTATTTTCAAAATTTCAAAAACAAAAGTATTACAATCTACAATAAATGTAAAAATCTCGGTTACCGGTTGCCAGTTTCCATGAACTAGAAAAATATCTACAATCTACAATCTGATGGTTTTTAGGTAAAGCTCATGTGTTTTATGTTTTACGCTTCTTGGGATTTCAGATTTGAGGAAAGTTATGAAAATCATATTCATATTTATTGAAGCTCTTTATTTATTCACGGGGTTTATCTATAAAATTCAGATTCAACAACCTGGAACAAAAAACCCATTTTAATAAAATTTACACATGTAAAGGACGATTGAAATTGCTAAGGCTGAATTTAGGTTATTTTTTATTTTGAACCAAAATATCGGCCATTCAGCTTGTATACATAAAGAAGCAGGAGCATTTCACGCCGTGTGAAATTGATCTTCCGTCAAACCGAAAACTCCGAGAACTCAAAACATGCCGAACATAAATAACAATGCAAAAATAGAACAAGAACCGTAGTACACGCAAACCTCCATGATTTATTCATTCTACGTACTCTTTTTCTTCCATGCGTGTATACATGGTGTATATAGTAAACGCGTCTACAATATTATATTGGATTTTACTGCGTCTGTAGTCTGTACTTCATAAATAACGGGTACCACTTGTACAGAAATATGGATTTTTACGAGTTTTTTTGCACATTCTTTGGGCTTTGGATTTTGCACTTGTGAAATTGTGATATGTGATATTTTCCCTTTAGAAAGACATTGTATTGCTAAGAGAATAGAATTTTTTTCACATTGGATAAAAATATATATTCCTAAAAGATAAAGTTGAAAAGAAGAGTCTCCAAAGCCTCGTTACTACTGTACTCGTTAGGATGTTTCACGAGTCTGCAAATATCAGTGAAAGTCCTTTCTTGTTCATATTTAATGAACTTTTATTCTGTTTTCCCTTTCTCGAGTGCCTTCTTGATACTTGAGTATTGAGGATTGAGGCTTGAAAAAAGAAGCATGTGGAATAAATTGCTAGTCATAAATAAATAATAAATATTAAACATTACACACATCACTACCACGTCCTCGTACATTTATAGTTTGCTCCAGGATTCAGAATCCAGAATTTAATACATACACAAACAGAAAACAGCAGAGGAAATTTGAGCAAAAACTGTAGGAAAAGAAAAGAACAGTAAAAAGTTTTTGCCATACTTTTCCATTGTTTTCTACATTGTATATTTTGAATTGGGTTGAATGTTGAATTGAATTGGGAAAGGATGAGAAGAGCCTAAATATTTTAGTTTGAGTCTCTGCAAAATTCATATTGATATTTATATTGATATTTGCTGTCTTCAACAGAGAGGAGAGTTTTTCTCTTTCCTCTTTCCTCTTTTCTCTTCTGAATCATCGCGTATTATTTTCTCATCACGTATAAAGTATAAAGTATGTCTTAAGCGTATCCATGATATTCTATCTGTACAATATAAAATTTAAGACGTACCATAGAGTAGACACAAAAAGTATGTAAGAACTATGGATACGTGTATAAAGTATACTTAAAACCAGTTCCACATCCAATTGAAGCACATTCAAGTGGAGATAAAATTATAGAATTGCCATGATTTTATTGAAGCACATAATCCTTTCTGCTCTCCACTCATTATTTACAGAAACGGCACACTCGTGTCACTTTTATTGCCTCTCATTGTTAGATTAAATTCTCTATACTCATGTCTCAAGTCCCAAGTCTCATGTCTCATGTCTAGCTCAGCCTCTTCTCTTTTCTTTTTACATTTTACATGCATCAAATTCCCAACTAAATACCAAATTTGTAGTCCAGAATTTCTTGTTCCAAATTCCAAATAGTTTGTAGTTTGTACTGTAACGGATAGCTGATATTAAAATATTTCTTTATTTATTATTTATTTATTTATTGTTCCAATGGCAGACAACAAAGGTCCATGAAAAGTAAATTTAAAATTTTTCAGGTTTACACATGAATTCTTGATTCTTGATGTACCAATTCAGATTTGATACAATCTTCCCTCCTAAACTTTGTATTTGGGATTTTGGGTTGTATCAATTTTCCATTGTACTGACAAGTGCATAACTTAATACAACTTTTTTTACTTTTTGTTTGCGTAAGACGTGTCAGAATAATTTTTGTGCGTGTGTGAATCCCACACTTCTTCTGTTCAATTTTTAATGCTCAGTGCGTATTCCGTTCTTTTTTTATTGCACGCATCATTTTTGTAAACCTGTATCTTTTTTATCTAACACTTTAAATTTTACATCCTCCAAATTTCACACATTTGTGTTGAGAAGACAAATGCCGAATATTTTAATTCCGTGGAATTTATCTATGAAATCTAACATCTACAAAACCACTAGTTATAGTAATAGAAGTAGTAGAAATAGTAAATATCTATGGT
>JABASP010003025.1:0-16215 GCA_019776565.1 Sminthurinus signatus | reverse complement strand
ACACTTTATCACAAGTTTCTGTTTCTGTTTAAATTAAGAGTATATGAAACTGCTGAGAAAAGAAGGTCCACAACGTCGAATTTGGGAGGAAATGCGAGTCATCAATGAGACAAAATTTCGATTTTTAACCAAGGAACCAAATTTTGTGGAAAACCTCGTCACGCTCATGCCCGTAAGAACTTCTAAGACAAATGATCGAATATCTTGTTTTAATGCTTAATGTAATTATGGAAAAAGTAATGGAATTTTGGTTAGATCGTACCCAGAGAGGAAATTTTATCCTGTCGCTATCTACTCAGTCAATATAGACCGGGTCTAATCAGAGAACTCATCAATTATCTCATGCCTAGAAATCTGAGGTTTTCAACAAATAAAAATTATTTAAAAAATGTTTTCTATCTTATTTTTTATTTTCTTCTATACGTTTTAAATGTAAATATTGCACTGGATTTTTAATCATGGAATATTTTTAATTTTTATCATTTATTTTCTGGTACGTAGAATAATCCTTTCTGCAAAGGAGAATGAGAAGATTGTGAATGAGACAGAATTTTGGCACGGTGTAAAATATAGATACTCTCCAATTGATGAAAAACTTATTCAGGTTCAGCTCCCAAAAATAATAAGACATCTTCAAATTAAAAATGAACTATTACTTAAATATTTAATTTTTTTAATATTTTATTCTGCATATAGGACTGGGTAAATTGTGGGTTTCTTGACGACTTTCGTCTTCCACCTCCAAATCCATTCATCGCTACTAATTTCGACTTGAAGCCTCGTGATGAAAAGGTATAAAAAACAAAAAAACAAAGTATAGTTCACTTGAATCTTGAATGACCGACATCTTTGTGAAAGGAAAAGTGAAAAAGAGAATTTAAGGTTTAAGACATTTTCAGTCTCACGGAAACGTCCCAAGGATAATGGTGGACAATGATCTCTCCAGAGTTTGGTTCCTCCAAGAAAATGAATTCCTTGTGCCAAAGGCCACAATAATCTTGGTCATAACAAGTCCACTCCCAAGACAAGAGCCCATCAACTACAACATGGCACGAATTATGACAAAGGTCATTGATAATATGCTGACTGAATTCACTTGCTCCGCCAACACAGCTGGACTCACATTCAATCTGGAGACGTCCATACATGGTCTCACACTCACAATTTATGGTTATGATCACAAGCTTCAAGCTCTGTTCCAATACATTCTTAATAGAATCTTCCACTTTTGCTCATATGGGAATGTGGGACCTCATTATGACCGGATCATTGAGGAATATATTCGAGAACTTTGGAATTGGAATGAGCAGGAACCCTATGTTCATGCTACCGAGTATGTTGAAAATATTCTGTGTCATTCATGGACTTCTCAACAACTGCTATCCGCCATGTCTGATGAAATACCTCCAGCGAGACTCGTCACTTTTGCTCAAAAATTCTTTTCACTAGTCAAATTAAAATGGTTTTTTCATGGGAATTTCACAGAAATGGTAATCTTTTCTTTGAGATGATGAATTTTTTAATATTTAAACTATTTTCTATTTTTTTGATGAGGATCATGATTTTTAACTCATTTAATTGCTTAAAGGAAGCTCGCGCTATTTATGAAGAAGGTTTGAAATATTTTCATTGGGTAAAGACAAAACCTCTACCCCTTTCAAGTCTTTTGGAAAATAGAGACGCCATATTGACTACAGGTAAAACTTAAAATTCACTCGCACTATAAACAACAAGAAAAGCTGAACCAATGATTCAAAATTTTAAACCAAAAAAACTGTTAACCTGTACAAATTTCAAATTCCTTTAAACACCTCAGGAGCAACAAACGCTTTTCACATGGAGCATCGAAAACATGTAAATTCCGCAACAATCATCGTTCTTCAAGTTGGAAATGGAGTCGAAACTACAAAAAGTAAAGATAGTGACACAATAGAAATCAGCAGTGGTTCCAGTTCAAGTTCAACTGTTCGTAATACAATTATGATGGAGCTCATTGAAAGCATTTTGTATGAGCCTGCTACAGACATTCTCACCAGTGCTAATAAACTGGGTAATTTTAAATTTTAATTCATGACACCACAACTAAACTGGAAAAAAAGATATTTCTATTCATTTTAAATTTTTTAATGTTTGAAATTTAATCTCCAAAATATGGTTATAGTTTGGACGGATGTTCGTAAATCTAAAGGAGCTGTAGCTCTTCAAATTGTTGTTCAAGGTCCAAAAGAGCCCTCATTTTTGGAAGGCTGTATTGAACAGTTCCTCACTACAATGGCTGTAAGAATAAGTTTTTCCAACTATAATGCTACCGTTAACTTAAATATCTTAAATCGTAATAATCATTGTAATTCATAATTCATAAAAAGTAAAAGCTTTTTCCTTTTCCGTTTACTCTATCACTCAGCAAAATATCAAAAGCATGCCACAAGAAGTCTTTCTGCAACACTGTATTTCTCTAGCTGTGAGAAAGATGGACAAACCCAAGACTTTTTGGGAACGAAGTGTTAAAATTTTTCATGAAATTTTTGCTCAAACCTTCCAATTTGATATTCAAGCTCAAGAAATCAAAGAACTCCAAAATGTGACTCATAAGGGACTTGTAGACTTTTACCATGTAAATTTTAAATTTTAACACATGGCTAAAACAACTTTTCTCACTTTTATTTGGTTTATTTTTAATTTTTCACAGCTGATGAACTTAAAAATGAAAAACTCTTTATTTTCTATTTTCTCTTTTCTCCACAGGAATGGATTTCTCCGGAGAGTTCAAATCGAAGAAAACTTTGTATTCGTGTTTCCTCTGGTGAAGAACGACCTACCAAGGAAGAATCGCCATCTAGGGACAACAACTACAATTCATTATGTGAAAACTGTGACAGTAGGACGAAACTGGCGAATGCTCGAGAAAATGTCTATAGTGCTAAAACTCAAGTTTCTCGGACAAAATCCGTCATTCAAAAATGGACTCCAACCCGATGCAATTCTATTCCTAACAATGAATTCCCTAGGGGAGAAACAACAACAGCAACTTTAAGTGAGCTAGCTAATACTGAAACTGAAACGACGGCGCAGGTAGAAAAATTGTCATCACTAACTAGTCTCGAAAAAACAGAAAAGAAAGAATCACCTATGAAAGATGAAAGATCATTTGCTGAAGAATCAATATCCAATGACACAATCAAACCTCCACAAAATGCAGAAGAAGAAAAAGACGATGATATTCACGAAAATGAAGAGGAATCTGAATCTGATGCAGGTGAAGATGAAATTGTATATAGTGATAAAAACCTTAAAGAACAACCTGATTTTGAAAGTTACTATCGGGAAATTGAGGAAGAGATCAAAATCCTAAAGAATCTTAAACTTTATCTTTCAAAAGAGATTAAAAATCAGAAAAAATCCTCCGAATCAGCATCAAACTGCCAATCTTCATTAACGAGTGAACGTAGTAATAATAATAATAATAAAAACCAGGATAAAGAACGTCACGGCGATGAACTGGAATCAAAATCCCAAAATGAAAAATCTGACAATATTATCGCCTCTGATGCGGATATGAGTACAAATTTTGAAACGTCGGATCAGCAGAAGATTGAACAATGTAAAAATTATTTCCAAGCACTAATTTTGGAGAATGAAACTCGACATCAACAACTCAACTTGAATCTGGCTCAAAGACCACCCCTTGAATACAATGTCTACACTTTAAACTCCATCACAATGGACCAACAACAACAACGGCAGCAAAATAAACAATCAACTTTTAGTAAAAACCAGGATATTTCAAACGATCCACAAAATACATTTACATTTAGTTTAGAAGAGGAAAGGCCAAAGAAAAAAACCAAAAAGAAAAATCATTCTCTTTCTGCTGATATAAAGGAAAGCCTCGCACCCTCTTCTGCAGATTCACCCCGCTCCCAAGGAAAAATAAAAGATAGTCACTCCTCCAACTCCAAATCTCAATCTCAGTCCAAAGACAAAGTAAAAACATCCAGAGATAAAATGAAAGAGAAAGAAGAAAAGGAAAAGGGAAAATCGGATAGTAAAATTTCCAAGAGAAAATCAATAGGTAAATCAGAATCTTCTAATCAAAATCAAAATGGAAAATACTTTGGAATTTCTGAGAAAAAATCCGAAGGGAAAATCCTCCGTGTGGGTAAAATTCCTGTAAATTATGCAAATACAACTGCAAATCCAAATCCTAATCCCTTTGGAATTGGAACCCTTGCAGAAAGGATATCTTCTAAAGAACGGGAAGTAACAAAAGAAAAATCCTCAACTCATGCAAAAAAGAGTAAATCAAAAAACATGAGTGCTCCATCTGAAATTCAAGAACTGGACTTTGATATCAAAAATGAAATCAAACGTTTAAAAAATTTGAGGAAACTTCTTGATGCTAAAGCCAAAAAAATTCTAGTTGATAGTGAGGATTCTGCTACTTCCGGAACTTCTGGTCCTAGTGATGCGGAAGATGATGGCACGGAACCTGAATCCGGAACTGGAAAAGCTTTTGGAAAGAACAAAACTAGAAAAAAGTCAAATCCAGACAATGGAGATGATTCCGAGTCGGATGGACGATCAATAGTTTCATCAAGTAAAAAAAGTCAAAGGTCAAAGTGCAAAAGTCAATCCTCAACAATTCCAATGGAAAACGTAGAAAATGTAGATATTGACAATGAACCATCACTCCCAAAAGAAATGAGTGAGGAAGAGGAAGCAAAATTACGGAAAATAATTGCAATTGCAAAGTCAAAATCCAAAATGGGTCGTCTACAGAAACAAAGTGATGAAAGAAAAACCTCATTGAATAAATGTCTTGAGGACTTTAAGGTCAAATTTGGTGAGCAGACACTTTCTCAAGTTTTAGCCGAAGTTACAGGTGAATCAATAAATTCCGTTGAAAATCCTCCCGAGGTTGAAGGTTCCATTTCAAAAGAGGACGGAGAACAAGAAGAACAAGAAGACGACGAAGAAGAAGATGCAGGAGAAGAAGAAGAAGAAGAAACCGAGTTAACAGATTGCGATACTTTAACCAAAAAATCAAAATCCCGTCTAAATCCTCTAGATTCTTCAAAAGATAAGGATGACAATGCAAACACTACTACTACGACTTTGAATATGAATATAAATACTAATCCAATATTTCCAATATTAAATAAAGACAGTAGAGATGGGTCTTTTCGGGATGAGGATTTGATCCATTGGCTCCGAAATGTAGTCAAATCTGAGACGACAGAAAAAGTTAAAGCCATTTCTTCCAAAAATAAGAAAAAATTGAAAAAAGGTAAAGACAAGGAAAGTCATGGACGAGGACGTCATTCAAATGATTATGAAGTTGGTACTGAATCCCCTGAAAAAATCAGATATTCCGTACCTGGTAACTTTTATTTTATTTTATTTCTAAGAATTCTACAGTAATTTAACTCTATCGTTGATGAAAAAAAGAAAAAATTTTCATCTTCAAATAATTTATTATACATGTTTTTTATACTATCTTGATTAGATCCTACGATGATCCCAAATTACAAGTCGACAACGATTGAGCCTTCCAAACCAAAACCCCAAAAGGAGAGAGAAATTCCAGAACCAGAACCTCAAAACCTCACTGAAGACTCTGATTCTTATGAGGAGGAGGAAATGATAGAAGAAACGGTGGTAAAAAAACCAAAGAAGAAACTGATTAAAGAAAAAGAGAGGATGAAAATAAATGATAATGAAAATTTTCCAGAGGAAGTCAAATCAATTTCAAGTTCAAGGAGGAAAACTGGTCCTTCAATAAAATCAAAAACCTCCAAGAAAAGGTCTGTGAGTAAGGAGAGGGACAGTAAAAATCCAGCACAATTTAATCAACACTACAATAGTATACAAGGCCAAGGGCAAGGGCAACCCGGATTTTATGCAAGATTGAATAGTAATAGTAATAATTTAAAAAATTCTACTAACAAAAACCCAGCTCCTCCATCATCTTTAAATAATAATAATACGGGAAACACAGGCAAATTCACAATTTTTCCCAGAACGGGTGGTGGTCCGATGAAAACCTTGAATCCGAATACAACTACAAATGGAAATCTCAACCCTAATCAACATTCAAATAATATGCAGGCTATAAATCCTGCTAATACTAATCCTTCCTTTAATTCAGGAAAAGCACCTTTCAAAACATTTGGAATGGTAATGGCCACCTCACAACCAAAACTTCCCGCCAAGTCCAAATCTTCCAATTCAAAGAAATCCGCCGCAGTTTCCCATTCTAAAACAAAGGAAAGTCGAGCTGAAGTGGAATATAATTCACAAACATCCCTCTCTTCAAATGATTATGAAAAACAACCAAGAGAAAATTTAAACAAGAATGACAAGAATTCCGAGGATTTAGACGGGCCATCTGATTATTGTATTATAAATGCCCGAGGTAGTGGTAGTGAGACGGAATTGGATGAAGAAATCAATAAGAAAAAACAATCTTACGATTGTTCACGAGTTCCACCTAAAAATAACTTTAGAGAAACCCCATCCTTGAGGAATCGTCAACCCCCGATCGAAAAAGCTGACGAAGCACAGGAAGAGAAAGCAAATAATAAGGGTACAAATGAAAAATTAGACGTAGTAAATAAGACAAAATTGGAAACGGAAACTGAAAGTGAAAACGATGATGAGAAACCTTTGAGGCCACCACCACCATTGGGAAATTTCAATAAAAAGAAGGTATTTCAAAACCATCGTCAGCCAAAAAATCATCATCAGTGCAATCCCAATTATAATTTTTATGATTGTGTTGGACGGAGAAAATCCAAATCTCCCCCAACAAATGAAGATAATAATTATTATCAAAATAATCAAAATAGTCCACCAATTCCTCCACGAACGTACCATCATAAGAAGAAACGGAGAGGTAGTAGAGAACAACTAGGTTTCAGAAATATCGGCTCATTCAAACAAACTCATTCCACAAAACTAAATCAGGGTAATGTTAATGGTGAGGTGAAACCCAATATGAACTTCCCACCGATACGAGATAAAACGGGTACTGTAGCGGAAAGTTGGGTTTCAAAGTCATCATCCTCATCCTCATCACATGGTAAAAATGTAGGTTACGTAGGGAAGAAAAACTCTAAAGAGGACAGTAAGGAAGAAAAAAATATGGAATTTATACTAGAGGCGAGTAGAAGTAAAACTTGGGATGCTTCCCATGTCACTATTGAGAATCAAGAACCCTATAGACCCCATGACCAACTTTTTACAATGACCAGGAAGAATGACTCCGAATTCGGTGTCAAAGGTCACAATTATCAGGACTCGGAATCAAAAAGAAGTCATAGGAATGAATATCGAGAACATGGACAGGAATTGAGAACAAATAATGGAAATAATGGGGGCAAACAGAAACAGCACAATGTCAATGTAATGGAATAATGGAATACACATACGCTAATTATTGTTAGTTGTAGTTCTTTGAATTTCAGGGATAATAAGGAATAATTATTGATCTTTGTTATTTTCCATAGATAATTGAAAACATTAGTGAATGGAAGAAGGACTCAAATTACTTTCCAACCCAAAAACCTCTAGACTTCCAGTAATTACTCAGTATTTTGAGACGAACAAAAACAAAGATTCTTATAAACAAAGTACGCGAGGGGAACAATTACTCGAGCTGAAAAAATACCCAAAATTTGTAAATAAAATTGTACAGTACTATCGACTCGTATTTTACGAAACCTTATAATATGTGCTACTTATTTATTTGCTGTCATAAAATCATACACCGTACACATTTCATAGCACACAAATATGGAAATATACACATGGACCTTTTCTTCACTTTCAATGTGTCCGTTTATAGATTTGGTAAAGAAATATTTCCTCAAAAGTCATCAGATATTATAGCAGCAACAGCAACACACATACAAAATCAACACACACAAAAAACCAAAAACCCGATAACCGACAACATTGAGCGTCGACATGGAAAATTGAAATTATTGGAATTACTGTACAAGGCCTTGATAAAATACAATGTTATGTGTTGTATAAACGAGATACACGTTACACATTACAAATTGTCTATATAAGAAAAGAATGTAGTAAAAGAACTTTGCTCTGTCATTTGTCATTTGTCACACATAATTTGTAAAAATTTGAAAATAACTTTATTCTGTGATGCGACTTTATGACTCCAGAGGATTGAAGTCAATTAAAGATGACAAGGATTATTCTCTGGCATTATTTGTTGTACATTTCACTGTCTAAGATCCAAGATGCACGATGATGTCACAACAGGACACCAAGTATGGTAAAAAAAACACTGAGCTCCTTAGCTTGTCCAAAGTTACTTCACGTTTCACATACTCATTTTCTAGCAATTCAATATTCAATTCAATGCATCACCATAACCAGTAATTTTATCTGTAGGTTGAGTCACTGGCATCTGGAATAATTAACAACATTCCGAAAACTATAAAGATTGAATGAACTATGAACTCATCTGGGATTATAAAAATTTAAAGTATAACATCAACTGGAATATTATGACAGTACAGTCTATAGTAGATTTCCATGGTCCTCAACAGTCAGTTTCAATTTATATACCCACAATCCACAGCATCAAGTACAGGGGAAGAAGTAAAAGAAACAACTACTCAATTACTACCAAATGACATAAAAAAAACAATGAGAATCACAATGATTTTAATCCTACAATTTTGCCACCATTTTCCTATGTATGTTTTAGAATTTTTCAAAATTGTGCGTGAATCGTGAATAGTGAATCGTTCAAGAAAACATTAAAAATATAAAATAAGTACTAAACAGAATTCAAGCTACAAAAGCGATTAAAAAATAAGAAAAGACAATACAAAATGTCACAGGATATTATGACGACAGATGATGAAGCTGAGGGTGAGAATGATAATGATAACGACAATGACAACGTAATAGATATGGAAGGTGAAGAAGCGGAAGTGTCTGTGTCATCCTCGACGGTATCTCTGTCCAGATTCAGAGACAGTATGACAAGGGATCTTCTTGGAATGATTTTACAATACCTTGAAGCTTCTGGTCTAGAACAAAGTTATAACACGTTGTGGAACGAGGCGGATTCTTATAGATTTCCAATGCCATCAGAAAGTCCACATAGAGAAATTATTGAAAGTCTTTCCTTTGGTCCAAGCGATGCTAATTTACTATTCAAATACTTTGACTATGAAGACACAGACCTCCTCTTACAACAATGGAGTAATTTTATGAGAGCTGTTGAAGATCATTATTATCATAATCCGGAATCGGAATGTCATTCGGGGGATTTTAAGAAAATTACTTTTTTCGTCCGTATTTTTGTGGCTATAATTCCATTTCGTAAGAATGAGAATAGTGAGAAAAAATCAGAAGCTCTTTCCTCTCTCCGAGATTTTTTCCAGGAAAGATCGGATGAATTCTCTACTGATGAAAAAATGTTGTCCCTTTTTGCACTCCCTTTCGTCGCAGACCCCATGATTCATCCTGTATTCAAAGATATTTTTCATGATGATTGGAAAACTAAATTAAGGTCTCAAATCACCCTAAGTATGAAGAAATATTGTGAACTCAAACATCTTCCTACAACCTCAAGTTGTGAACTTGTTCAAATGTACATCACAGCCAGTGTTCAAGAGGATGATGACGATGAAGAGGAGGAAGCAGAAGAAGTACAAGAAGATGAACAATATGAGGAAAATGATAATGAAGAAGGTGATATTGAAACCAATAATAATAGTAGTAAAAGGACAGCACCGATTCCTAGAAGAAATACTCAAACAAGAACAACTACTCATCTTCATCATCAACATAATAACAATAATAACAATATTAACAATAATAATCAACGTCATCATAATAGCTCTTCTAATCAAGAAAGTATAGCTTTCAAAAAGATGGAATCAACTCTTTTAGATGTGGAATTGAGATACCATAAATTATTAAAAGTTACAGCAGAGATGGTGGCAGCTCTAGAAGCAGCTGTAGAAGGAAGAGATCAAGACATGGCAACTTTGAGGTTGAGAGTGACATCAGTCTTTCCTGAATTATTTGCAGCCTTCCAAAAGCAAAATCAGCATAATCATCAGGAAACAACAAATACTGAACCAAGAGAAGAAACTGTAAGTGGAACCGCAAATTCTGGACAGGATGAAGATGAGGAAATATTGATGGATGAACATGAAAATCAAACGGAATATGATGAAGACTCCATTTCGGAACAGTATGAATCCGAAAGTGATGGAAAATCTGAATCTAGAAATCATAATCATCATCATAGTCAGAACCAATCTGCTTTGAAAAATATCATTAAAAATGGACAATTTCAAAATCATAACAATAATCATCATCATAGTTTGAGTGGATCTGTGCATAAGAGTAAAGGAACTGAACATCATCATCATCACAATCAAATACAAATTGACAATCAAAATGATAAGAATGTTCAACATCAACAGGCTTTTACATCACAGCAGTCTTCTGTACCAGATTCTCCCTACAGCAAAAACAGCAATCATAGCCATAATAATAATAATAACAGTAGAAAATGTAATAATAATAATAATAGTAGCAATAGTAAAGAAGTCTATTATGAACCAACACCTCGAATTTCAATTTCCCCATCAAAAACTAGACATGTTAAAGTTTTTCATAATACAAGCAGTAATCCATCTACAGCAAACAATAATAATAATATGAACAGTAATAATTCGAGTAATACAACAGTTCGGAATCAAAATCAAAGACATCAGTCTGGTCAATCGACAGGAACTCCATCTTCCTCAACCTCCGTCTCGTTGAACCAAAAGCAAGAAGGATTAATAGACAAAGGATTTTTGGTACAAAATAATACAAACTTGGAAAATACTCGGGTCAATGACTCAATGTTGACAGTCTCCGGAAGAAGATCAGAAACTCGGGCAGTCACCAATAAAGGAAGAGGAGTTGTCAAAGAAAATAACATTATTAATACTAATAATAATAATTGTAATCAACAACAACAGTATTCTATTATAAATCATAATCCACCAGCTCCACCTCCTCAGTTTTTAATCAAATACACACAAAACAACGAGCCTTATCCAAATCAAAATGGAAATAATAATAATAATAATAGTAATAAGAATTATCAACATCAACATCAACACCATCATGAACATAATAATAGCAATAATAATAATACTAATGGAAGTCAAAGTCCTGGAAAGAAAAGAAATTATTCAAAGTCAATATCTAGTAGTAGAACACCATTTTCTATGAATTCTGGAATGCTTTCCACGACAGTTCCACAATCAGTAAATTCAGTCCAGTGTTTATCAGTTGAAAATAGTAGTAATAATAATCCAAAGGTTGACTCAGTTTTACAACAGTCAAACAGTTCTCATTATAATAAAGATAATAGTGATCCTAATTTAAATACATCTAATAATAATAATAATAATAATGCTCAACATTTAAACAACAATAACAATACTCGTAAACGTTGGTCAGTCAGTCCTCATGTTCCTGGAGATTTGCCAAAGCCACCAGCCCGAAAACCAAGCAAGGTAAATGATGAATACATAATATATCTTTAGTTTTGACTATGTATAGAGCGTAGAATTTTAAGTTTTTTCTACAAAACTTAAAACTTACAGAGAACTTTTATCTAAATTGGTTGTCATTTTTGTTTTAAAAGATAATGCAGTCACTGGTTGATGACAAGAGATGACTGGGGAGATCTTTCTGCAGGGAAAACATGATGGAGTCCCTCATTTTTTAAACAACTGATGAGAGAGATCATATCTTTACATGTTCTCTATACATACAAAGTACATATCTTTAAATTTTTACACTTCATACTTTACAATATGTGTAAAACAAATCTACGCATTTCGGTTTGGTTTTATCTTTTCTTCGATTTACTTTTGTAACTTGTCATACATGTTCTAATTGTTTCTGTGTATATATAGCTTCGAGCTGATTCGCGTATATATACATATTTCAGACTATTTTTCGTAAATGATAATTGATAATAATAATTTTATTATTATCGTATTAAACCGTTCATCAACCTCACACACCAAACTGTTATATGCTATACATGCAATGTACAGAATATTTTATTTTTTGCTTTATTTATTTTTATGTTGTTCTTTATGTTTTTTTTATAGAAGAGATTACTGAAGAATATAATTTATGTGGTGAATGTTTTAACGGTTTTGTTTCCCTTTTCATAATTTTCTGCATTTTATTTTCTTTCTCACCACATATATACATTTATAGTCATTCACTTTATCGAATTTCAAAATTACCATGATCCTCATTATCTTTAGTACAAAAAGTTGGTTCTATGAACTATGAATGAATAATTAGTTTAATCAGTAGTAGGTTTTTTATTTTCTATTTAGCAAGTTTTCAGTTTTAAAACATTCATAAAGTGCAGTAACATTATTTTTCACGCTACAACTATCGAACATACACAAATGAATATAAACAAGAACATATTAAAGCTACAGATACTATAGATTCAGTTGAAAAACTTTTGATAATTAACTTAATGAGTTTAAAATGACTAGATTTTAAATCTTATACATCTCACATAATAAAATATTTTAAACGAGAGATAGGATGTGAAACTTAACTATATAGTACTTAGGTTAGAGTTTCTACATTTTACGTACATAGACAAAGTAAACAAAATATCGATATTCTATACTTTACTATAATAATGGTAAAATAAATAACACAGAAACAGAATAAGGAGTAAACTATAATGTACTTCATAATCATATAATATCTAACGAACAATAAGATATCATAAATATTAAAACGTAAAGCTATTTAGGGTACAAAGTATAAGTATTTACACACGACATAATACATAATATAATAATGAACTTACATTTTAAAAAATCACAGTACATTGGGATAAAAAGTGACATAAGGTAGTATATCTTCTAGCATTGTTGTGATTTCTGAAAATTAGAATAAAGAAGAAAAACGAACCCATAGAATAATTAATAGATGAATCATACATGGTATTATAGGGACTAGAAACTATAGAAAGTTTCATCAGTACAACAAATTGACCAGTGTAGCTCTTTTTACTCTCCTCTCTCAGTTCACTTTTATTACACAAAATAATACATTAATGTAGAGTATAGAGGTCAAAATACTTACTTTCTTTGGCGAGAAGTGAACTCTCTAAGGGCAAACCCAAAATGACCTGCAGATCAGAAACCAGATCAAATCCATACCATACAGAAACTTTTGAAAAAAGTGGTTTTACATCTTGAGTTTTGCATAAATATCCTTTGAAAATGATCCGTAGTTGTTTCAAGTTTTTCATTGTAGAAACAGCCGGCCTGAGTCGATATTTATCCATATCAATATCAACTTTCTCAGATAGTTTTCTTAAACTAGCACATTTTTCTTCATGTATACCAGTGAAGACTCCATCAAGATTCCTTGAAAAAAATATGATCATTTCTAATTAGTTTTGATATTATTCGTTCACTATTTCTCATGAATAAATTTACGATTTCGATGTTTTAGACTACATATGTAATGTTGATTATTATACTCACGGAACACTAAACCGTTTAAATCCATCTCCAAGATTAATTTCCATACTTAAATATTCAAGACCAGACCATAATCTCCAAATGTCCGGCATAAATAGTTCCAACCATTTTCTATTACCATCAACATCCAAATTTTTTACCCTCGGGAAGATACTTGCAATCTTCATCAGTAAATCAATAGACATTGTATCACTATCTCGAAGTTTGAGTAACCGTACATTGGGTAGGCATTCTCCTCCAGGTGGAAAATTACATTGAGGGAAAAGTTGATCATGACTTAAAGTATTTGAAAATGTTCGAATTTCTACACATGTGACATTTGGAAATGTTCTATTAATGTTAAAATTTTCTGTAAAAAATCGATCTTTGAATTCATTATTGTTATTATCATTCCCAATGCTTTTATCCTTATTAGGATTCTGTTTTTTATTTGAAGAGGGTTTACTTCCCTTCCCCAAACCACGTAGAATTAAATTTCGAACATTTGGTAAGACAGGAAGATTCAAATATTCTGGTAGGGGTAGAGGTTCCAGCGTTAATGTCTCAAGTGTTTCAGAAATTTGATCAAGAATACTTGAAAAGTGTTGACAACATTTTCTTAAGATGTTGTTTGATTTTTTCATACTCCATTTTTCCAGTGGTACTGCCATACTATATATTTTTTAATTATAACAAAAAGAAAAACTTTATATTTTGTACATTTCTTCTCCCTTATAATACAGTACCAGTATCGTATGTAAAAGTTAAAAGTTTATCATCATCAATCATCATTATAAATTACAAGGTTATATAATATATGGTACAAGTTTATATTTTCACCTGTGAAGTTTCATTTGTGAGCACAGTCCAGATAGAATGGATAATTGTCTAGCCTTATTTTTGTGTTCCAAGCTGATATAGGGTACAAAATCCAATGCAATACTTTTGACCTTTTCCAGGAAATTCTCTGAACTATTACTATTTTTGATCTTAGCCATATTATTTACATTATCTACAGCAGATAGACAATGAAGTGGAAAGTCTAAGATTTTTCGGACATTAGGAACAACACTCAAGACATTCTGTACTAGTAAAGAATATAGACTAGAACTATTACTGAATGATAAAGTTATCACTCTATTCAAATAATTTGTTGTTTCCATTGTCATACACTGCACAGTTCCATTATCACTTTCCCTTACAATTTTTTCATGACTCTCATCAAAAAGACTAAGTTTATTAATTTTCCAACTATCTGGAACTTTAATGAATGACAAGTATTCCAGGTGTTCTAGTTGAATAATGAGCTTGAATAATGAGCCAGGAGTTGGACCAAGTGAGGAGCCTGAAATATGAAAAAGATACAACATGTAATGAAATAAATATACTTTTTGCTATATTATGATTATTGATTGATTATAATTATTATTCCTTAGGAACACATTTAAAGTATAATAATCTAGTACTTTTTTGTGCGTTTGGTTTTTATTTACCGTCAAAAAACGTAAGATGAGTGATTGATGGATTGAAAAGTTTGAAAAAATCCGTGAGAGCTGGAAGAGAAATGTCTGAGTACAGAAGAGTTAACCAAATTTCTTTATTATTCTTTGTTTGAGGTCTTTGCGGGGAGATTGGTTGTGGTGGATTCAATTTGTTTTTGATTTGTTCCATAGTTTGAGAAAAAGTAAAATTTACTCCAGTTTGGTCCACTTGTGTGCAGTTGATTGACGTTGGATCAGAATTATAGAAACAGATTTCCAAATTGAATAAATTTAATTTATTGAGTTGACGATTTCCAGCATCATTGAAAGCTCGAGAGATCAAACATGCATTTTTTATGTCTCCGTAGTGAAGATTTTCCAATATTTTGTCAAGGATCTATGTATGAAAACATTCAAAGTATAAAGGATTTAATGTATTGTAAATTATGTAATAATAATTAATAATAATATATATTATAAGCTACAGGTAAAAGGCTCAAGAGAATTGTCAATAAACAATTAAATATATATTTTACACCCTTACCAGATGATTTCCAAAAACATTTTGTACTCTAATTTCTGATTCGAAACTCTCTTGCTCTACTTCATATTGCTTTTCCTGATGGTTTATGGGAAACTGATCTGCATATTCTACATTGAAATGGAACGGAGTAACTTTTACATTCCTTTTCCTGGTGCTTCTTCGGAGACAAACAGTGTTTGTTGTAGTAGTTTTACTGACATCTTCCACAGTTTTCATACGCTATAAAAATGTCATAAAACACAGAATGTATATGAGTATTATTTTTTTTTACTTTTTATACAGTATACATAAAGTTATGTAAGTTTTTCCTGTAAAGAAAATTTCAAGATACCTTTGATCGTGGCATTTCTCTTTGATTTACGATTCCAACTTCCAAAGTTGTCACTACTTACTCACGTTCATATATATATGAAATTCACTTTTGAAGATGTTGAGGATTGGGGAGCTTGGAGATATGGAGAATTGAAAGTTGAAAGAATGCAAGAGGAGGTAGGAGATTATAGATTATATACATAGAGGTAATAAGAAATAGAGGGAGCAAGTGGGAGGAGTCGGGCAAAATTTCTGTTCCTTATAAGAAAGTTAGGGTAGTTTCTCATCACAAAAACCGTAGAAACGATCAAAATCCATT
>JABASP010003024.1:0-16234 GCA_019776565.1 Sminthurinus signatus | reverse complement strand
TGTTCTTACTTCACTGAATCCGACTGTACATTCTGCATTATACTTGTACATTGTACATACACGCATCAGCATCACCATATAAAATATCCTATAAAATACATACGCAGTTCCATTTTTCATATGTTACAACTTACAAAGTTTGAGCATATGTTATATTATGTTATATTTTATTTGATGTACACATACATGATATATTATTACTTATATTCATCAACTTTATCCAAGTCTATAGAAACTTTTAGTTGTTCACTGAAACCCGAATAAACTAGACGCTAAACGCTAAACGGTTCTTGGTCTATCGTCTATGTAAATTTAATCCGCATTTTCATTTACTTGTTTGTTGTTTCCTCGAGTCCGAAGTCCGAATAAAGTACAGTTTAAAAAGAAGCTTTGTCTTTTTGTCTTTTTTCTTTTGTCTGTTGTACTTTCTAGATTTTAGATAAAAGAGTCTTTTAAAAAAATACACAAAAGAGAACACGCAAAGTTTCGTAAGTAGACAATAAATCAATCTATATTCTATATTCAATACATCTACATTCTACATTTATATTACAAGCTTCAAGTAATTCACCTGTGGACAGTGAACAGTGGACATTGAAAATTCAAAGTGAAAAACAAAAGGCATTTTCTCAAGTCTCGATTTTCCCAGTAAAAAATATACTTGCTCCTCACGAATGATTTGTGATTTGATCAAATATCACAGCAAAAGGGAAAGCTCCAAATATTATTTTCAGTCATTGGGAGAATTGGAAATAATAATAATGATATGAAGCATAGCTATGGAATAATCCATCAATCGACCAAAAAAAGTAGCTATGAAAGTTAATACTCAATGCATTATGAAAAATCGTGCAATATACTTAGGATATAGTATAATAAAAAAATATCCGTTCTGTCTTAATTGTGAATTGTGAAGAGTGAAGAGAAAGAAGTTACAGAAAAACAGGAAAAAGACGATGAAGGATGAATCAAAAGGAAAGGGGAGAACCTTTCTGTGCCTGTCACAGTGAACAGTGAACAGTGAGCGAAAGTAGTGAAACGTACACAAGTTCAAATCCAAGTTGAAAAAATAATCGTGCAGTCAGTAGTCAACAGTACATACAAACAAACATACATATAAATATCCATATTTGAATACAGTACATATTACACATGAAGCATAATATATTAGTCAAAATCCACCGGGAAAGTTTTCATCATAATATAATGTAGGAAAAAGAATGCTCTTACTAATAAATCCAAGTCCATAATATTATTATATTATCCACTATAAAAAGAGTGCATGCATGTGATTAATCCTAAATTGAGCAGGTAAACAACGGCATCGGCATCGACATTGGACTTTAGAGACAAAACACGACATTCCTGGAATCGTGTGGTCAGTCGCAAGTTGCATGTTTGTGAGAGTTGATATGTAGTCAATAGTGAATAGTGAATATTGAAAATTCAACATTCAAAATTCAGAGTTACAAGTGCAAGTGGAAAAGTGAATGAGTTTTTAATTTTGGTTGTTTGGATTGGATTTTAATTTTGGATTTTGGAGAAACAAACAACAGGACAAAAGTATAGAAAACGTTTAATTCTTTGATTCTTGTGATTTCATCAAAGGGAGAAAGAAGAAAGAAGAAAGAAAGAAAGAAAGAGGGAGAGAAGAGAGGAAAAGGACGACTGTATGCTGAATGCTGTGTACATGGTACAATCGAGGACTGGGATAAGATCAGAGCATGAACAGGAATCCGATCGATAACTCCCGGGACGTTTCTGATTCTGATTCTACAGGGGTAAGAACACAATAAAAACAATAATAATAACAAACTCAAACACTTTTACTCTATATTCTAGATTCTATAGATTCTATAGATTCTAGATTCTAGATTTTAGAATCTACATGGATTTATTTTAGATTAGCACCAGCACACAAACATTTAAATAAATACTAAATACTATATTATTTACAATTTACAATCTACGAGTTACGAGTTAAGAGTACCATAAAAAAATACAGTACAAACAGTACAAGTTTTCACACGTGGTTACATATGCTTAAATTATAAATTATAAACTATTTTATTACTGCTTATTAAACCGCCAAAGCAAAGTTAAGGAAATAATATTTACACATTAAGATTAGGATTAGTCAAATTAATAATCAGAGAGAAGAACAATGCTCATTTATTCTTGATTCATCTTTCATCTTTAATCTTTAGTGATGAGTCTAGTTTATTATCTATTCTAGATTCTAGGAATTAGGAAGTGGACATTACAAAATTACATTAGGGAAAAGATAAATGATAAATTATACACATAGAAACGGAAACGGACACAAAATTATCTTCACAGTGAAATGCAAATCATATCATCAAAACTCTAAACATCTTTCTACTAGATACTAGATAAATAATGAATCAGTAGAAAATCATTTGTGTGGAATTGTGACATGTGTCAAAAGTCAAAAGTATCAAGTGTCAAGTGTGTCGATGAGTGTTTGAAACATTAAATTAAGTTGCAGTGTTTGTGATGTATTTCGTGTAAACAGTAAACAATCAGTGAAATTGAACTCGAGTATTTTTTGTACTGTGTCTTTCAAAATGAAAAATTGAGCACATTATTTGTGATTTGAAGTCTAAAGGCTGTTTTAAAAAAATAAAGCACAAAGATTTTTACAAAGTGGTAATCCAAAATCTACCATAATTTATGAGAAAAAGGCTTACTAAGTTTTCTATTAAAGATTAAATTTACTCATTCCGAATTCCAATTTCCAATTTGTAGTCAGTATTCAATATTATTTAGTTCAAATGAGGCCAAATCACTGGTGAATGGTGAATGGTGAAAGGCATGAAAACTTTAGTTAGGCAATGAGACTAGACTTTTTGATGGCTGATAGGAATTTATTGCAAATTGTAAATATTGCAAACTAAAGGGTATAAAAAATCGCAATAATATAAACATGAGTTTTCAAATTTCAAATCAAAGTAGTTTTCTTTGTTCCAATTTCCAATGCCAAATATTTTCAATTCCTTTTGTTCACACCAAATAAAAATTTTGAGTAGAAGATAATGTTAATTTTTGTGATTAATGATTAAAAGATTAAAATGATGACAATAAAACATAAAAAGAGACGTCTTCCCATCAAATTGTCAATATTATTATAAGTTTTAATAATGTCAACCTGAATTGCTTAGAAACGCTCAATTCTTCCAATAAGTTCCACAGCTCAATTATTATCAATTATCAATTATATTATCTCCTTTTCACTTTCCAACAATATAAAATCTAACCAAAACAAAAACAAAAATATGTAGTACAACAATACCATAGGAAGAGAAGAGAGAAAAAAGGAAATGAGTTCAAATAGAGAGTATTATTAATTTTACTATCAATCAGTATAGCGTATAGCTCAAAAAGTATCAAAGTCTCAAAACTAGAGCTAGGAAAATGAGGATCATTTTATAGCAATTAAATCAAGGGTAAAAAGATAGGGAAAAAAGGTAGAGACCAGAGGAATGGCAGCGAGAAGTCTAAGTCCACGTCCACGTTTTATGGGGAATCCCTCCTCATCCTGCTCCTCCGTGGAGGATGACAGTTGTGTTGTGATCACCAAAAGGAATAATAGCAGTAGTGCGGTCAATAATTGTTCTTCAGGTAGTTGGCTGGAGGAAATTCAGTTCAAAGCTCAATATCAACACTTCCGCTCCATAGACTATGCCTCCATCGTCAACTCTGCTCCGGCTCTCAACACGATCAAGGTGGAAGTGGAACCCCTCCAAGAAGTCACCAAAAACATTCGGGTTTGTTTTCACCTTCTCCTTCTGTTCTTCTCCAGTTTAGTATTGACTGTTGAGTGTTGAGTGTGTCTCGAGTCTCGTGTTTACTGTGAATTGTATATTGTGAATAAAAAATCAAGGAGAAAGTAAATAGTGCATTTAAACAAAATAGCAAATAGAAAGAGGTCAATGTTCTACACTCTAGACTCAAAAGCTTATAAGAAATAATTATTCTCTTTCAATATTCAATATTTTCATGTGTGTTTTATAGCTTATAAAAATTTTCTTCCAATTTACATTGTACATGGCTTTGGAAATTGGAAGTGCCAAATGATACATGTCAGTTTTTTTTGTATCAATTTTCTATATTTGAAAAGTGGATCTTTTTATTAAACTATTTTTTTAATATTATATTGCCTCAGAAAAAATTCAGCCTGTGTGCGTTTGTGTACTGTGAATTGTGAATGAAGTACAGAAAAAAGAAAGTAGAAAGAAAAAAGGACTAATAATTTATGCTTGTGACTTGTGAGTTTCGAGTTGTGACAGTCCAAATTTGCAGCATGATGCATGATGTACAATAGACAATAGAAAATAGCCAGTATAAAAACCCTGTAGATTGTAGATTGTAGGAGAAAATAAATTAGGTTTCGTGTGTGCAGTGGGCAGAGAGAGAGAGAGAGAGAAAGAAAAAAAGAGAAAGCAGAGAGAAGAAAACAAAAGAAATAATAATGTTGGATATCTGTATAGACAATAGACAAAAGACAAGAGATAGACACATGATATTTGCGTGACATTTAGATTTGACATTTTATTTCCTCGAATTTCCCGTCTTTTTTCATGTGAATGAATACACATGTACAATCTACAATCTACATAATAGCGCACATTACATATATAGATGTTATTATATGAACTGTTTCCTATTTGGGATATGAATGAAAGGACTTGTGTTTTAAATGCACCATGTATGAGCGAGATATATAACAGTAATTTGGTTATAGATTTTCCATAATCCACAATAGCTCCACTTTATTAAAGTGTTGAGAGTTTAGAGCTAAGAAAACTCTATCATATGATTCATGATATGAAACAACAAAAAGTTGTAGTATATTATTATTATGTACAATGTACAGTGTACAGCGCATATTGCACATTGTAGATTGTACAGTGTGCAGTATTAAATGCTAAATAATTTCCTGTGTATTCATAATAATTCGTAATACAGTATACAGTGCCATGGTCAAGCTGACTCTGACATTTACCTTCTTTTATTCTGTAGTTCTGTAGTCTTCATGTTTTCCTTCCTTTCGTGAGACATGTGGAGAAATATAGTATGTTTCAAAACTCATCATATTCGATACCACTAAAATATTACAGATTACAGATTACACATGCTTATTTTTTGAGCTTACTCAAAGTATTGCTAAAAAACTGAATTGCAATATTGCAAAATATTTAGCAAGGGCAGATGAATGATAAGCCACAAATGTAATTTTTCAGCCCAAAAACTTGACTGGCAAATAATATAAGTAAAAAGCAATTTTATCTAATTGATTTTCTGTCTCTAATGTCCAGCATCAAGTATGTTGCACATTTGTATTCAATAATATAGTTTACGCTAAATTTTGTAATAATTGAAATCTTTATTGATCATTTGTCGTATTCATTACATTAGATGACATTGACAATATTTTAGCTTTTGCTTTCTGCTGCACGAGAATCTAGAATATTAAGAATTATGAGAATGTACTTGTTAGTTTTGAAGATGTTGAATCGGAAAGATGGGGGCTATTTCAGGAATAACATGGAAATGATACCATCATAATTATGGAACAACAACAACAATAATAATTATTAGTAATGTCAATGGTGGTGAATAGTTTGCACATGCACGATGCGCGAGGCACGAGTTCATCCGATATCCAATAAATAATTCCAATTCGATCCCCAGCTCCAGTTCTAGTTCCAGCTCCAGTGAATTATTCATGTATTTTTCCAAGTACAAAAACTGCTTACTTGTTAGATAGGAAATAGGACAGACGATGACCCACTTGATTAAATTACATTTGCATAACTGGGGAAGGTCATTCTTCATTTCGTAATGGTATTTTCTTTTCTCTTTTCTGTTGCCTGTTGTGTGACAACATGGAACTTTTCTCTTACTTTTCTAGTCTGAATATCTTCTGAATAATACTTTCACAAAATCCAGAATTCAGAACTCAGAATCACACAGTATTATTATGTGTTATGTGTGGAGAATGTGAAAATTAAGAGACACTTCTCTGTTTGAAACGCTTGTCTATTGTCTATCAAGTTCAGTATTCCGTATTCAGTAGCATTACAGAATACAGAATCGGAGACATAGAAATGAACCGACAGGTGACAGCGAGGAAATTAGTGGAAAGTGGAATGCTTTTATCCACTGTGCATTATTCATTTTTGTACTTGTAACTTGTACAGATATTTTGTATTTTATATAATGCAACTTGAAACTTGAAATGTGAAATCAAACATCTTACAAGTCCACATTAAAAATTAAAGTATAGCTATAAAAAATAGAAAATCAACCAATACACGATATACGAAAAATACTTATAACGTTTTACTCATTACTCATTATTTAATTTTTCTTGGTATCTTTATTGTTCTGTTTCTGTTCATTTTATACTGTAAAACGAAAACGACTTTTGTTTTTCTTGAGTCCATGTGGAATGTGGAATGTAAAACTGAAAGGTAGGAGAGGGTAAAATACCGAGGAACTAATGGCCAATAAGCCTGAATAAACTATGACTGTAAACTGTAAACTGTGAACTGTGAGCTCATGAGACAGAAGACAGAAACTTGGCAAACGTGACTTACCTTTAGAATTTCTGTATAAATAATTAAATTATGCTTTTGAGCTTTGAGCTTTGAGATTTTGAGAATCGAGTTTAAACATAAAATATATCGTGCCCAATGCTCAATGTAAAGAGTACAAAGAGTACAAAGATCTACATTGTGCATTGTACACTGTGCAGACATTAAACGGACTATTTACATCCCATTACTTTGAAAAGAATGCATTAATTTTCATTTCTCATTCTTTGTGTTCAGAACCTTTGTATTCTGTATTCTGTACCATTGAATCTCTGGTTTCTGGTCTTGGGTCTCTGCATTAAAAATTCAACTATAGGCATAAAACACAAAAGCTTAAAACTGTAGGATTTAAAGTTGCATGTGCACAGAGAGAAATACAGAGTACAGAGAGTAGAAAGCACATGTACGATGTACGTAACACTTACTAGTTATTAGTTACGACTCTGATGAATATGAAATATGAAAATGAATATGCATCACCTCATAAATTATACCTACCTTTTGCCTTCACCTTTTCTCTTTCCTCTAACGTCTAACGTCTAAAGCTTTTACTCTTTACTCATTACTCATTTCATATTTCATATTTTACTCCTTCACTTGTGTGTGTTTTATCTGGGTAATTTTTTATTCCTATCCAAATCCGAAATCCGAAAACCGAAATACCAAGGAAAAAATATCAAGGAGTTCTCAGGACAAGTGAAAAATACATAATATTTTCTTCTTTTTTTTACTTTTTATATTTTATACTTTATACCTTATATACGATAATGCAAAAGCATAAAAAAGGATAAAATATTCATTAGACGCTAGACACTAGACACAGGGAATTTATGTACATTGTGCAGTGTACTGTGTACTCGGTAGTCGGTAGTCGGAGGCGGGAGTTGGTGGTTGGCGTTGGAGCGAAAAAGTCAGTAGAAAAAGAAAAAGGGCATATTAAATTATATTATACATGTACAATATTTATACTTTATACTTTATACACGATGCACTGGAGCCTGGAGTAAAAAGTAAAAAAGTAAAAACACGTCCAACATCTAAAATCTAAAACACATTGAACATAGAAATGCGCTTAAAAAGGTGAAAGAAGGAAAAGGAGAGAAAGAAAGAAAAGAAGAAAAAGCTTGCTACTTTCTATTCTGTATTGTGTATTCTGTATTCGGTAGCTACCTGAAACCTGAAGTAAATACAAAAAAGGTGGTAATAAAGTAAACTATAACATTCCCATTCGCCATTCACATTCTGAGTCTTGTTTTTCTTTTTTCATTTGACAGATTGCCGGAGAAAATCTGACAAGTAAAGAGCGGCAGAAGTTGTGTTGGAATTTTCCAAAGGTGAAACTGCGTCTTTTCACGGCAAAATCCTTGGAAGACATTCTGGGTCGGAGTAGTCACAACCGGAAAGGGCATCAGTCGAGTGAGTGCAGTAGCAGTGGTGGTGCAGCCAGAGCAAGTACGAGCGTCCTGCATAATCCACATCCAAACCAAAATCTAAATCCAAACTCAAACTCAAATCAGAATCAGCATCAGAATCAAGAGTACAGCAGTTCACAGCTGAAACAGTTACTCTGTAAAAACGCCCACACACAGAGTAACTCCAATCTTTCAATTAGAGATTCCGGTTTCCATTCCAAGTCAAAAATATGTGCAGTCTCAGCCTCAAACACCCCACAAGTCCTCTCAGCCTCCTCCTCTGAGAATAATTGTCATTACATTTCCGCAGTGGCCATTGGCAATTCCTCAACTTCCTCCGTTTCCTCCTCCGCTAGGAAAAGAGGAAAGAGTACGGAGGAAAATCCATCTCTTTCAAGTCCATCTCTTCTCAGTTCCTTTGGGCTGAGAAAAAAGTCTGTCCCGCATTCACCTCATCTGGAAGTTCCTGACAAAGATAAAGACAAAGATAAAGAGAAAAATCAAACTAATAATAGTAATAGTAATTTTGGTGTGAGTGGGTTTTCAAATTCCAATAAAAAATCGGATGTGAATGTGAACAGTGTGGGGAATGTTAGGAAAATTATTCCACGTGTCAAGTGTGCCAAATCCGACAACTGCCTCCACCGGATCGTCTCCACTGCATGCACAAAGTTGAGTTCCAGTTCTGTGGATAATCTTGATGCGGACACGGGTGAAAAGGGGAAAAAGTCCAAAAAACCCAAAAAGTCCAAAAAATCCGAATCTGAATCAATATCAATATCAAATCCTGTGAGTGTGAGTAGTGACAGTTTAAATACGGGACTTTTGCCTCCACTAAAATTGAAATTCAGGTCCTCTCAAGTTCAAGTTGAACAACTTGAATTGAGATCGGAGCTGGAATTGGGATTGGGAGAGAAGGAGAAAAAATCCCAGATCCGATTTTTGAAGAAACAACAAACTTTGGAAAATTCCAAAGGACTCAAAAAAATCTCTGCTCCTAAAAAGAAAACTCAAGTGAGTCCAGTTGAACCAGGAGGAGGAATAGGAATAGGAGGTTCTGATGAGATTTTCAATTATAATTCTTCCACATCACCAACAACAGCGAGTCCACAAGACATTAACCAACAGGAACAAAGAAGGAAAATCTCCCCGTCCGACCTCCGTGAAATTTCAACAATAATAAATAACAATAGTAGTGATAGTAATGGAAAGGAGGATCCTTCACTAAATCCACTAAATCCACTCACAACCATGACAAAAGACAAGGCAAAACTCGTTGTAGCTAATGTGAGCTATTTACAAAGACCTTTATCACCAACTCCTGCACCCAACTTTGGTTTTGGCATCCCTAATTTTACCAGCCATCCAACGTCACCATCCATACCCATCCCCAGTTCCTCCTCTTCGTACAACAGTAATATAAGTAATAATAATAATAATAGCAACAACAATACCAATCATGTGTTCAGATCTACAACTAGTCAACATCAAAATACAAATACAAATATGACAGCTGGTGTTGGTTTTGTGAATAAAAATAGTCATACTTTGTACTCAAATCTGTCTCCAGTGGAGTGTAGCTCAAGAAACCCCAATCCAAATCCAAATACCAATACTAATAATACAAATACAAATGCTAGTCATAGTCAATGGTCATCTTCTTCATCCTCTTATCCCAAAGGTGCCAACCTCTCGTACAATTATTACAGTGACAATGCTCCGGATGCAGGGAAATTACCAGCATTTCAACTTCCAGCTAAATTAGATCATGGTAAAAAAATCACCATTAGCTTATCAAATTTCAAAGTTCAAAGTCATCATAAAATCAAAGATAATAAATAAAATAAATGTGAAAATAATTAGGAATTTTAATGTTCAGCTTTCATATTTTACACATGAATTTTCATCATTTATTTTTAGATAATACAGGGCTACTTCAGTCCACAGGGTTGATTGTTGCTGACCGCAGGAGACAGCAGAGACTCAGAGCTTTATCCCCACTTCCCTTCCCCCTTCCAGCAGAACAAATCAATAACAATGCATCCCCAAGACTGCAACACCAACATCAACATCAAGCGACGAGTAACAAGTGAGTTTGTACTTTTTTCTTTTTTTTTTACAATCAAATATCAAACCTTTTTTTTCAACTCATCCCCATTCGATATTATTCGACATTCGACATTCGACATTCGGTATTCATTCATAATTCATACTGTGCTAGTGATTGAAAAACTTCCCTTCGTTTCTTTTTTATCATTTTTTGTACTGCTTATAATTTATAATTTATAGTTTCATTCAAATAATTAAAAAAGGAAAAAACTATCAGTAGAACATAGAATATAGAATGGCTATGGATTGTGAGTTTTGTATTATGCAGAGGAAAAATGATTAAGCTTATGTAAGTTCATCTTCTATCTTCTATCTTCTAGCATCAATAATCAATATCAGTTTTCAATCAATTGACAATTATTGCACATAAATTTTATCACACATCACACACCTCGAGTATGAAATTAATAAGTAATAAGTCATAAAAAAGTAGTGAATAGTGAGAATGCATAAGTGCTTCAAAGGTGACAAATTACAAATCATAAATTGAATGATGTGAGGTGTGAAAAATGTAGAGATATGACTAAATGAATTTTGAATTTTCTACGCCTACAAACTATACAAACTACACAAATATTGGATATTGAATATTGACATGCTTTTTTACTTTTTGCAATTACTCTACAATCTACAATCTACACTCGACACTCAACACTCTACAGTAGATGCTAGATGCATTTTACATTATGTATTATACGCATAGAAAAGAGTATAGAGTACAGCTTATATAATATAATACAATCTTTTAATTTCTAATTTTAATTTATTTTTGCCCCACCCGACGAAGGAAAGACGACCACGAAAAGAGAGAGAAGCAGAGATGTTTATCTAACTCATTTTCATACTTATCTCTCAAATTCAAATTTCAATATTGAAGGCAATAAAATAAAGCTCTTTTTTTACAGCTACCAATAAAAGACGATGCAGTATGCAGTAGGCAGTAGGCATGGGGCATGTGAAATGTGAAGTAGACGTGAAAATTTGTATATTTTTAATAAAATAAAATATAAAATAATGTACATGAAATCTACTGTATTTGAACATTTCAAGTTTCAATTCAGTTTTCAGTTTTCCGTTGCTGTTTACTGTCCAAAAAAAAACTTGGATAGTAAAAAAGATGCATGTGGTCTGATAAGGCTTAATCCTCTTTTTTTTCTCTATTTCATTTTTTACCAGTCAATTTTGTACTTATTCTATGTTGAGAGTTGAGATACTAGATACTAGGTAAAAAAGATATGTATACTGTGATATTATACTCCCACAAACTATACATTTTCATTCCCTTTTGTTTAACATTCAACATTTATCCTAAAAAACTTAGAGGTCTCGCTGATTTTTCAGCCATGTCCAATTGACACACTATCAAATTTACTATTTACTATGCACTCTCGCTTGCAATTTACAATAATATATCGAATGTCGAATTTCAATTACTGCATTGTCATTATACTTCACTATTAAGTGCAGAGGCTGCACTTTAGACTGTAGACTATAATAGTGAGTTTATCCTTTGTATTATGAAGCTATTGAAGCATAATAAATCTTGTATCATGTATTGTATTGGCATTTGCCATTTCACGTTTTACACATTAAAGGTGTTACGGAAATTGACAACTATTTGTACTGAGAGCATGGACAATAATTGACAACAATATGAGAAATGCTTTATCTGAATACAAATAGTTTAAAAATTTTTGTATTTTGTACCTTTTCATTTAAACAAAGGACAAAGTGTTATAGGAAAATTGACAACTGACAATTGACATTGACAAAACGGAAAGAGTAATTAGTAATCAATAACCACAAGAATCGTTGAATGGAACGCTAAACAAAATACTAAATATGCATTTCTCACATTTTCAAACAAAATAACTAACTGAAATGCAAACATCCTGTTTTATTGTAGTAGAAAATTTAAAGTATGCTAAAATTATATTTCTGGATACTTTTATTTATCCCTGTAAAAGAATTGCAATGAGTGGAATCTCCAATATTATAGAATAAGCTTGAAATTAAGTGGAATAGCAATAATTACTGACTTTATGAATTATAAGTTATGAGAAAAGACAGGAAGATGCTTAAATAAAGTTGAAAGAAAGACAGACAGTTTGTCGCTTGAAGTTTGAAATAGAGGAAAAGGTGGTATCATTAGTCTATATTAGAAATAAGAACCTCCTAATAGACAAAACGTCAACGCGATTATTATGACAATAGTTATTATGTCTTTTGT
This sequence comes from Sminthurinus signatus, assembly GCA_019776565.1. Lineage (NCBI taxonomy): Eukaryota > Metazoa > Arthropoda > Collembola > Symphypleona > Katiannidae > Sminthurinus > Sminthurinus signatus. The sequence goes on along the minus strand of JABASP010003024.1, from coordinate 3,863 downwards.
CCAATGTCCATCACATCAAAGATTAAAGGAAGGCACATGGAAATTTCAGAAATATCATAGCTATCTTCTGTGTAAGCTTCAAGACATGACTATATGAGAAATTAGGCGTGTACTGTGTAACATGAATCATGAATCATGAAGTACTCCCATCTCACAATTCTCAACTCCCAAAACAATTAAAATACTTTGATGATGATGAGAATTACACTGTAAATAACATTATATTCATACGTGACATTCACCCACAAAAATATGCACATTTTTATGCATAGAGCACTGACGCATCAGGCCGGCACGTACTTTTGTCACTACAAACTAATGACACTAAACACTAATGATGATTTAAAATAAATAAATTCAAAGGTTTACGAGTGATGATACACATGGAATACATTATATATTATATTGTATTGTATTATATGTATGCTCAACACTCAATATACAATATACAGGACAGCGTGTGACAGAAAAAAAATTAAGAGGGTAGGAAATTATATTATGATGTAGATTTGCATGGAAAAGTCATCTTATCATCAGTGTGAATTTTTTGGATTGTTCATTGTTCATGTCTTATAGTTTATAGTATAAAAGTACATAGTACAAAAAATGAACACTACGATCTACGATATTGCGATATACGTAGGAAAAAAATAAGATAAAAACTGTGAAGATGTAAACACCTTGCACATCTCCTAAAGTCTCATCTCATTTAATTATTGTATAAAAAGTATAAATGAATGCATAGTGGACTGTATAATGTAGAAGCTAGAAACAAAATATTATTATTATGTGACTGCCTACTGTCTTGTGACTAGGGAATTTTTTGAAAACGGCAAGACAGTAATGTTATTAGTTATTAGTTACTAGCAACATGTTGTCTTACAGATATTTGTACATTAAAAGTTATAAGACGTACTTAAGTATCTTTTTCAATTTATAAAACACGTTAGAAAATCTATATCAGATAAATAAAAATTTGTGTTTTGTGTATTATACACATTTTAAATCTCCCTATGTAATTTTAGGAGAAATATCACACATAGCATCAGTATGCAGTGTACAGTGTACAGACTATAATATGTATGTATTATTGTATTATGGATGGAACAAGATTATAATTGTGCTCACGATGTTGCCCAAAGGAAAGATCAATGCCCCTATATAGAAACCAACATCATCAACATTAACAGCACCAAAAAACTAAAATTCAAGTATGCTTGATGCTTCGTGGTAATAATAATAATAATGCTGGTGTTGATGATGATGGTCGTATATGATAGTCAAAAAATATGCATAATATGCTACATGTACGTCTTTATAATACATATATATCTATATACCTATATGTTGGATATAGCAGCAAATATTATGCATATTACTGTGTGTGTATTCTGTATTCTGTATGTATTTACTCACCCGGCCGGCGGAAAACATCTGTGTATTGTGTGTACTCTGTAATTGGCATACTCCTCTTCAATGTACTTTTACTATACTTAATACTTACGGAGATATGCGTTTGTAGATTGTAGTTTGTAGTTTGTATTAGTACGTGAGTAGGGAGTACAAAAACTATGTTATGTTATGTTTGATTTTACTTAGCTCGACGTAAAAAAAAAGTACATGTGATTTCCTTCCATCTTTCCCATCTTCCATGTGTTACAGTTGATAGATGATAGTCAAACATTTGAGTGTCTTAATATGGTGTGTAGATGCATAGTAATAATAATAATAATATGCGTACCGTTACCGTTGCTGCATCCATGCATAATTCGGTTGCAAGCCAGGGAGAAACTGGGAGATTCTTTCAAAATGCATAAAAATACACGACAGTTCATTCATTCTCATATAATATGTAATATGTTTTCTTCCCATTATTTTGGGAGCTTAAATAAAATGAAGACGGTACTCCCTTCGGGATTCTGAATGTCTTTAGTATTTACTATTTACTGTGTAAAGAGTAAACTGTAAGCTGTAAACTTTTCGTTGAATGTATTACATATTAATTATTATACTTTAAGTATACTATGCAGTGGTCAGTAATTATCAATAATTTCCCAATATTTATTTATTCAGTTGGTTTGGGGTTGTGATAATTGTAAAACACTGCATCTGGTCTGGTCTGATATATGTCTATTATTATTTATTATGCACTTGTGTGTGGTGTATGGGGAATGCACAAGGTACAATATTTACATTTCTACATTTGGAATTTATAGTTTAGACAGTGCACTCACCACTCACTGTGAAGAGTGCAGAGTGCAGACTAAATAAGCAACATGATGCAAGATGCAACACGCAGTATATGGTATATGATGTAGTTTTATTTAAAGAATAATATGTATAAAAAAAGTAAGTACATGTGTACTTTTTACTTTTACAAATGTATGATACAAATTGAGTATTGGAATTGGAATTGGAATTCTACCCAATATCCAATCTATATGAATCTATAGTATACGATCAATCCATGTTGCATGCTCCATCCTCCATCCTCGATACTGAATGTTGAATACACCTTACACATGATAATTAGAGGTATAGCTTAGGATGTAGGTAACTGTGAAATGCCCATGTGTGGGTGGACACACGTACAATACTTTTTTATTTCGTCATACACACATAACACATGTATGTAGATACGCACAGAAAAAAATACATGTTTGATGTTTACTTTAGAACCTTTAGAATATATAGTTGTTTTTTCTATTGTCGACAAATGAATGGAAGAGTTTTACAAAGGTAGATTGTCAATTATTGTTGATTGTCAATTGTCAGTTTAAGCTATGAGGACAATAATACAGTATACAGTAATAGAAATGTTTCTCTTGAATTATTATTATGATTTGAACTCGATCAAGCAAATTTACACAGTATAATACATATATTATTATGATACATACATGAATTTATTCAATATTCAATATAATATTCATATTCATATATAAAATGTAAAATGTAAATCTCATTCTTGTTCCTCGGCTACCCTATCCTAGTTTGAATCATTCATCATAACCACAATATAAAGCTACAGAAGATAATATGCATGTAACATGTAATATTATAGTATGTATTGTACATTGTACATAATCTACGTTTTTTATACAATGTATAATTGTGGGATTCAGTCACTGTAATAATACACAATACATTTTACATTTTGTATTCTGTACAGTGACTTTTTGCTTGATATTTTGATTTCCAACATACATAATACATACATACAAGCATACATACATGTAAAATTCAAACACACACCCGTACATACAAAACTATTGTGTGTTTGAGCACTAACTAACTTGCAATTAACTCCTGATTCCTGTTTATACGTACATACATATGTGACTGAGGGAGAATAGGTGTATATAGAATATAGAATGAAGAATGAATAGTATGCCATTCATACCGTGTACAAAATGTACAGTGTACAGAGTGTCTGTCTTTGTCTATATGTATGAATATTTCCTGTTTTGGTTTCTATAATATCAAAATCATGTGTATATATACTATATTACACATATACATACATACGAGTGAATAAAGTTTTAGAGAGAGTTGCATGTCAGAATTCTCTATTCCCTATTCACTGTACATGTAATATTATGGGTTCTAGAGGAGTGTCTTGCGTATTGATACTTGATATCACATAAGGGAAAATACTGTAAACGGGACTATTGTGAATTAAACTAGTACATAAGTAGTACTTACTGAAATACTTACGTGCATACATGTATGTACATTGTACACAGAAAACTATGGGGAGATAGACGATGCAAAAGTCTTTGATGATACATCGCCTATGTCATATGTAACATACTCACACTTCATCATATACGTACGACTCTCTCTTCATATGTGCAACCAAA